>CABHPP010123569.1:55415-75083 GCA_902168425.1 Peromyscus attwateri
AAGAAAGAAAGAAAGAAAGAAAGAAAGAAAAAGAAAGAAGGAAGAAAGTAAAGAAGAAGGAGGAGGAGGAAGAGACTGAAGTTGATGTAGTTGTGGATGTGATGTGACTTGCCTCAAGTTCTTGCCTTTGCTTCCTGGCTATCATTCACTATGATCTGGAAGTGTGACCTAAAACAAATCCTTTCTTCTCTAAGTTGCTTTTGGCCAGGGTGTTTTGTCACATCAACAGAGAAGAAACCAGGGCATTCATATAAGTGAACTCACACTCTGGGTTGTCCATTCAGGATAATGACTTTGAAGTCAACATTTCTGAACAGAGTCACTTACACTTGTGCTCTCCTGTGGCAGCTGGAGAACCTGCTGAATCAGTGTCCACAAACTTAGTAAAGCTGTACTAAACCTTCAAGCTCTCCTGCACACTGATTTTGCTGTCTTAAGTGACTGATGAAGCTTAGTGACACACATGAACAGAAGGGCCATGGTTGTTCTGTAGTGGAAATGACAACCAGGAAAAAGTCAAGAAGATGCTTGTCACAAGCAAGCCAGCTCACACAACACCTGTACAACCACCTAGCTAGCCATGCTTAAGGGACAGAGACACTACAATGACATCCACAGAGAGCACTGGGTACCTTCAGTGGCCAGAGATCACCTAGAAAAGACAAGACTGCCATTACCATTTGTTTGGGATACAGCTTCAGAAACAGAGATCTGCACTGCAGGATTCTCATTGGCAAACCTTCATCCTGTAGGTGGTCCAAGAGCTGAGCAACTGAAGTGAGGAAAATGGATATGGAAATCTGCTTCTCTACTTCATCCTCAAGCATCCTTGGCAGGTCCTCATCTCTTATGCAACCCGATTAAGGATGCTACACTCCCAGGTCGCAACAAGAAGAGACACTGTTGATCTTAACTCACGTAGACACTTACATGTTAAGTCAGATGGGTGAACAAAACATTCTAAAATGGTATTCTGACCTTTTCCAGTGTCTGTACAACTTCAAATGAGAAGAGATACTCAAAGGAATTCAGCTTGTATTAGGAACTAAAATTTAGCCCAATTAAAATGCTCTTAAATGTTAAGGCTGAGAGACTGTTACCAAAAACTTATGAGTTTGATCTAGTTAGAAGATGACTGAAATTGGTGTAGCTTGGGTCAATTCACAGCTGACTCTTTTGCTCACAGGACTGTCTCCTAGACCTCCACCCATCCATTACAGTGTATTTCAGTGGCCTCCTAGAGCCTTCTGATTCTCTGAGGCACAGGGTGTGTTGAGCTAAACAGATGTGGTCACACTTCATAGAAGACAATGTTCACCAGGGCGACTAGAAAATGTGTCAGCTATAATATCAGGAACCTCAGACCAAAAGCACCTTATAGTGGATATTTTCCAAGCTCTGAATAACAGAACTATCTATGAGGATGGCTATGCTCCTCATGGCCACCAAACACTTATCCTAGGTCTAAAATGCCAAAAAAAAACCCCAACCCTGGTATTTTAATTTTTATTTAGGTTAATCTTCATTAAATAGCCACCTACGGCTAGTGCTCTCTGACTGAAGTATGAATATTTGAACTTAGGAAATGCATTAAAATTACAGATCTCCATATCTTACAGAAAGGTGGAGGTAGGTGTCCACCTTCCTAGAAAGCTCCCCAATGATGTCAACACTGGTGGCCTAGAAACAATCTCCCAGGTTTCACTTGGGGAGGAGGAACAGCTTCTAGAAGAGGGGTGCAGATGGATGCAGACTAGGAGGAATGTGGAAGAGGTGTTGGAGGGAGCCTGCATGCCAAGAAGCCCTACCTGTTGTAGGCGCTGACTTAGAAGCTGAATAGGGTGGGAATTGTCTTTGGTTATGATAGCTTCCCCCCACCCCTACCCCTTGGAATCTACCCACTTTAGGTTTATGTTACTCTGCACTGAGGTCAGCTGCATAAATCCACGAATTCCAAACGAAAAGCTTGTTCAGCTCATCATCACCCTCCATGGGTCACCTCAGCACCAGGTTCCATGTAGCCCACTTATCTTACAAGACTATGCCAGCCATTATCCACATCTTTCCGCCTCTGATCACTGCTCCAAGGGTAACCCCCTCGGTGTGTTTTTAGGGCTCTTTAATCTGATCAGAGCAGCCCTCCTGGCACTTCTTGTGTCAGAGTCATTCATCACTGGTATATTCTGTCCCATCACCTCAACTGTTCAAATGTTCCTCAAGGTCAGTCCATTCTGCATCAGAAATGTTTTCCAAGTACCTTCTTCTGTCTGTGGACACTCATTTGGCTCATCCCCTTCCCCTGAATAACAACAGCAGCCATGCCCACTCTTTATATCTTCCAATACCATCTTCCCATGCACCCAGAATTAGCTGAGCCATATCATGTCACTGCCCTGCTCACAGGCTTGTTTATCATGCTGTCCAACCATCGTGAGAAAATTCCAGGTCCTCTCATGGGCAGAAGACCCTTCACGGCTTGGCTATGCTGCCTCTTCCTGTCTCATCTTGCTCATGAGCACAATGACATATTTGTTCCTGCAATTTCCCTTCCTTGTTACTCTGGACCTTTGCATAGCCTTTCCTTCTCTCTTGAATCCTCTACAATCCTCCCACTTTACCTGCTTCATGACTATTCACATACAACTTGAATGATGCCTACTCACATACACCTTGAATGACATTATAGATCTTCTTTCTTCTCAAGGCCAGGCTGGTGTCCCACACCTTCCTTCCTTGGCTATAAGCACCACTGTCTAGTGTTGGGCTCCTTGGCTTGTCTATAAGAGAGACAAGGCTTTTACCTTCTTCATTGTTCTATCTCCAGTGCCCATTGTCATGTCAGACATTAACCAGGTATTTGTTTGTAAATGATGAGGGAAGTAAGTGAATGAATACATATCAACAATGAATTAACAAAATGCTGAGGAGGATTTGTGGACAAGGATAAGGGAATAAGGGAAGCAGAGAAGTGGAGCCATGAATCTGGACAGCCGAGTTTCTGAGAATTTTCTTCTTCATTTAGCCAGCACTTAGAATCAACAAGGAAATCAGGGCTCATGGTGCTATGGGTGGGTTGGGTTTCTCTGAGAAGAAGGGAGAAGAAACCACACACAAAGAATTTGCAACTGAAGTTGTTGAGAATATCAAGACGATGAAATTAAAATCCTTTCTTCAACAAGAACCCAAAGGATGACTCCTGCTAATCCAGGTCTGGTCAGAACTGAGATGTGTGAACATTACCCAGCCTTCAGGAAGAGAATGGGTTTAACCCATTTTTCATTCATCTACAAAGGGTAGAGTGGAGCACAGAATGAAGCCAGTGGTGTAGTATCATAAAATACCAAGTACCATAGGTGGTATGGAGAAACCATACTGAAACCATTTACAGCTGAGCATCCGAGATAACATGAGCACTCATATTTCAACACTGGCTGTTCACAGATCTTGACGCCATTCTGCAGACCAAGAAATGGGGAGACCTTAAACAGCTCGCTGTAGAAACAACTGTTGGATTTCAAAACTCCTCTCTTGGAATTGTCCCCTATACCCTGCAGGACATGTCCTCAACCTTCTAGTGATTCGTGTCTGATTACTGCAGGCTGTTTAGGTTCTATCATTCACTAGCATTATAAGGGTTTACTTGGTGCCTGTGACCAACAGACTGTGGAAGATGGTGGCGGGTCATCAAGACCCTCCCTCTGACCTTAGGTCATTCCTGCTTCGTAGGAATGCTCCATGGAAGTCACCCTTATCAGCAGCTGTTTTCCTAAAGAATCCCGTTGAGTCAGCAGTCTCATTCACGAGATTACTGTCCAATGTTTCTGAACTTGCAGGATTTTGTTTGTTTGTTTTTGTTTTAGCTTTACTGTTAACTCAAGCACAGGATTTACATTTATCTCCATTTAATCTCATCTTGTTAGTTTTGGTCCATTGATCCAAAGTGTAGAAATCTCTGTAATCCAGATCCTGCCGTGTCAGGAACACTTATCCCCTCAGCTTTGTGCTGCCAGGAGATGCAGTTTGGGTACCCCGTTATGTCTTCATAGTAGCAACTGCCAAAACCATGGCCAGGGTGAGGCTGAAAGCACACATTGCCCTAAGGCAACCGGCAGCAGCTTCTCCAGCTGTCTAGCATAATCCAGGTCAGCATGAATGATGGGCTAACATCTTCTACATGATCACTTTGCCAAGTTTTAAACTGCCAAATGCTATCTCCACACCAGCCACACTTCTCTCTTTTGTATGGCATAGCCTGAGGAATGATCTAGAATAAATGCCCTTATAAAGATGTCTGAAAAAGCCACAAGGAATCATACTATTAACTATTTACCTAAAAATAAGCATAGTTCAGTGTATGAATATACATATATTGTTTTAATGAACCTTTCTCATCTGGGCTGGTGGTACTTCTTCCAAGAGCCAAAGAAAACCTAAGAAAAACCTCAATAACAGACATGAGAAGCCCTCTTTTGAGTTATTGGTCATGGATGTCCAAGAGACTCCCCAAACATACAGCCTACTGCTACTGCCTCTGGTGGTCCCTCAGAGGTGGAAGGTAAGTCCTTAGTACTAAAGACACCAGAAACAGGGTTCAGAGACCCCTGAGCAGGAACTGACCTGAATGCCCCTCCCCTGAGGATTATTTTTCATGATAACAGAAGGCACCATGCCAGCTTCCAAAGGGGGGAGGCAACCAACAGTCCTACCCATCTATGACACCTATGAAGCAGTCTATAACAACACCTATAAGCAACCAGTATTGGCACACATACCTTGATGGTAACCAATAGCTCTCTAATGGGACTTAAGATCCACTGAACAAGAGGGAAACCATGTTTGGTCTTGGAAACCTAACCAACTCTTCAGTCCTGGTGAAGTCATGGATATTGGAGAAGAATCTATAACCACTATTTTACTAAGGCAGCATAATCCCTAACAATAATCCATAAACATTTGTCCTTATACACACAGATAATTGCAGTCTTTATCTTGCATCAAGGAAACTTCTGTTTGCAATGGAAAGAGACCACTACAGAAAACCACAACCAATCAAAATGCAGAGTTGTAGAACCCAGTCCCAATGGACACATCTTCAAAACAACTCCCACACCTCAGGTTCAGAGAATATTGCAGAAGAAGGAGTGAAAAGGTTGTAAAAGTCACATGATCAGAGAGTTTGCTGTGAGGTTGAGTCTCCTAGTAATATCCTACACATATAAAATCTCCCCAACATAGCTGACATATGTTAGCTGAGCAGGGACAACACCAATGGACATGCTAAAATGAATGAGACCCACAAGGCCTCAACCCTACACACTCAAAAAGCTATAGACAACTCAGGACAGCTGAGAATGGGAGAGGTGGTCTTCTCCAGGGAAGAACACACCAAAGGATTGTTCAGTGCCACACAGTGAGCCCTGAAAACATACATACAAGTTACGTTATATGGATTGAGCAAGTATTTAGGGACACGCACAATAACAATCAATGAAAAAGGGGCCATGACTTGAAGGAGAGCGGGGAGGAGTATATGGGAAGGTCTGAGGGAGGAAAGGGAAGGGGGAAATGTTATTATATTATAATCTCAAAAATTAAAACAAACATCCTCCTCCATATTTATGCCCACCATGGAACAATGTTTAAACACCCTTTCTGCTATGGTTCTGGAGCAAAGTACTAATTAAGGTTGCTCCACAGAGATGTCTGGAATTGTTCCAGACAGAATAAAAATCTATCGTGACATTCTTTGCACTCAGAGAGTCCCCAAGTATAAATTTAGTTTCCCATGGATTTCCCACAGCAACCAACTTTGATCAGTGGTGGAACAGGACTTGCAAACTGAAGGCTCCCTGGGGCTGAGAGAGGTGCTGAGTGGGGTCTAGTGCTCTCATTTAAAAAATACAAAGTTGGAAAATAAAACGGATGTCTAAGCTGGCCAGCATGTCCCATAAAGCATTTTGATCAAAGGCGCAGTTTCTGAAACACTGAGGAATGGCTGGGGAATCCATGGGGATGTGGGGGAGTTAGAGCGGCTAAAACCTGGTCCCTGCCGTCCCATAGGCAGACAGCAACGTCCTGACAGATGCTGCTTGGGGAAACTGGATGTTTCTTTAAACATTCAATTATGGCTACACAAACACATATTTTTAAGCCACCAGCAGATCCCTGCACAAATTAGGGATGCTAGGAGGCGAATCAAATAGATTCCCTGAAATGGGTATTTAATAAGAATCCAGCTCTGCCATGTGAAGAACTGTCCTACCATGGAGGAGTTTGAGAAGGATAAGAAGAGGACTCTGCCAGCATCAGCTTTAGATGATAGCTCTTGTGACGGAAGGGGCCAAGGCCACCCTAGTTTGGTTTTAATTGCCGAGAACCTTTTTAATCATAACAGATTTCAGAAGGCCCAGGGGTTTGGTGCTCAATACGTAGGCTTTCTGGGAATTGCTAGGGGACGTTCAAAGGTCTTTCTTTAGAAAATGGTTCTGCACTGTATGTCCTTTCTGACGGGTACACATGTTGTCTTTCCTCTTTTCAAACATTCCTAAGTTTTGACACTTTTAAAATGAAGTTCTTTTCTAATTTATAATGTGGTATTTTCTTATTGTAAAACAATAAAGCCTTCTTTTATAATCTTTGTATCCAGAGCTATGTGGCATGCATGTCATTTAAAAATAAAAATGCAACACCATGTACACTATTTCCCTACATGATATTTACATTGGGACATCATGGAATTTTTTTTCAACAGTAAAGTTCTTCATTATTTTAATCATCTCCTGCCAATATAATTTTCAGGAACAGACTCAGCAGTGAATGGGCTTTGAACCTGGGGCTAATTCCTAGGCTGTAACAGGCTGGCCATCTGATTGGTCAGGTCCTCTAGTGTCCTGAGTGTTAAATATTTAAATGACCTGTTCTTATTTCTTACAGCTTCATTTGACTAAATTTTCTAAATTGGATTTCCTGGACCAAAGGCTATGGAAATTAAAATTCAATTATAAGGTGTATGATTAATTACCTTTTGTGTCTGACAGCATGAGGAGAATCATAACATTTTTACCCTACTCACAAAATTGTACATTTTGGGGTCTTCATTGCTTCATTTTTAATAGGCGTGTAACTTTCTTCTAAAAAGGTCACACTGAATATCTGGGCAAAAACATCATTAAAAGAGTAATATCCGAACGTTCTAATTATGAAAGCATTACTTTTAACTGAAGGTGATCTTTAAAGTTGGCACAGGTGGGCACTGAGGATGGAGTTGAGTAGGGAATGCTTTGCTTAGCACGCACAAGGCCCTGGTTTGGTTCCTAGCACTGCAAAAAATAAAACTGATACAACTAGCAATCAGTAAATCAAAGCTACAGTGTCCAGAGGCATAGACTATGTCCTCGCCATGCATTTTAAATTTAAATTTATTATTATATTTTTTAAATTAAGTTTTCCCCCGCCGCCACCGCCGCCTTGGCCAGGATTGGCCTAAAAATTCTCTATACAGCCCATACTGGCCTTGAACTTATGGGAATCTCCTGCTTCAGCCTCCTAAGTGCTGAGATTACAATATGTACCACCATGCGCAGGTAATCCATATACTTTTTTTAAAAATAGATTTATTTTTATTTTATGTGTATGGGTGCTTGGCCTACATGCATGTCTGTGTACCTTGGGAGTGCAGAGCCCATAGAGGCTGGAAGAGGGTACTGAATCCCCTAGAACTGCAGTTACAGACAGTAGGGAGCTGCCACATGGGTGCTGGGAGCAGAACCCAGGTCCTGTCACAAGTGCTCTTAACCTCTGAGCCACCTCTCCAGCCCCGGAATCCACACACTTTAAACACACAAGCTGACAAAGAGATTAGGAAGAAAGAAAGAAGTGGAGAAGAGAGAGATTCACGTTTCTAGCTTTTCTAATTCTGAGGTTATCTTAGGAAAGGCCTAAAGGGTTGGACAAGAATAAATTAGGGCATCTTTGAGATGATTTTCCACACAAATTATCCCTCGTCTGGTTGTTGGCCTGCATTACGCTATCTGCAGTAACAGAGGGGGAGTCATTTCCAGAGGGAGCCATGAGCAGAATGGTTAAGCCACTTTCCAAACCCAGAGAACCAGATGGGACCAAGACAGCGTTTTACGTGGAAGGGCACGTCAATAATGATGCTAAGCGAAGTAACAGTACAATAGGATTGTACAAAGACTGTGGTGTCAGCTAGGGACCACCAAAGCAAAGCCATGTTTATAAGACAAAAATCCACCTTTGCACTTGCCCCATCACCCAGGGTTTGCGTGTTGGTTTATTCTGTTGTGCTTTTGGTTTCAACCCCTCTGCAGTGTTCTCTTTCCTGTTCTGGAACAGACTCCGTGCACTAAAGACAGAAAGGATTTCACAAGGTCTTTCCACTCTCTTACCTGTAACCCTAAGACCATGTGCAAACTCAGGGTCACAGCCTCCCTTGTGCTGGGGAACATGTTCCTCCAACAGCTAGATACCCAGAGCACCCGCCATGCAGACATATCTAAACCCCACTGCCAATCATAACAACCCATAGAGGACACATGACCCCACGGATGTCCGTATGAGATTTTTGTTTATTTTTCTGTGTCTTTCAGAGAGCATCTAGAATACCAGCTTTTGTCCTCATTGCTGTGACCAAATATTTGACAAGAAGCATCTTCAGAGAAGAAGATTTACTTGATTGACAGCTGGAGAGCACAGTCCATCATGGTGGAGAAGGCATGTTGGCAGGGGGGTGAGGCAGCAGGTCACAGTGCACCCAATATCAAGAGCAGAGAGTGGACAAGTGAGCCCGGCTGTAGAGTCTCAGGGGCTGCTCCTAGTGACCCATGTTCCCCAGAGAAGCCCCACCTTCTAAAGGTTTCGCAACCTTTCAAACCAGTGCTGCCATTTGAGAGCTGAGTGTCCAAGCACAGGAGGACAGTTTACCTTCTAACCACATCCCCTAGTTACCTCAATGGAGATATTTTCAAAGTCATATACATGCAGCAAGGGGAAAAAGTGAATTTCCCACAACACTCTTACATGAACAGAAGTAGATGGGCTGAGGAGACTGCTCAGTGGTTATAGTTCTTGCTACATAAATATGATGACTTAAATTCGGGACCCCAGCATCCACACAAAAGCCAACATCTATAATCCTAGCACTGGGAAACAAAGACAAGAGGATCCTAGAGGCTTTCCCAGGGGAAACCTAGTTGTTTAGTTCCACATTCAGTGAGAGACCCTGTCTCAAAAAGCACAATGGAGAGAGCAATTGGGGAAGTCAGCCTCTGGCTTACACATATAAATACACATCAATATGCACAGGTGCGCATGCATGCACTTATGTGCCTGTGTGTGCACATACATACACCCTAATTAATTACAATGTCTAGAAATCTCTTTAAAATATTTACTTTCTGAAGACAGGTACATAAAAGCAATATAATTTTCTGCTCAGAACCCCGAGTATTCAATCCGTGTGCCCAAATCTCTATTTTCAAGTCACTGGAAGACAAGAAAAGCTAAAACATATCAGGTATTCACTGTTTTCCAAGCCTTTGATCTACTCGGTGGTGAAGGGTAGACATGTAAGAAGAAACACAAAGTGGCAGGTTGCAGATCCTGGGGAGCAGGCTGTGTCATTTTACACGGACTGATTTAAAGTACTCTGTGGCCTTAGATGCCAACTGTTGGGACAGTCTCTTCCATCCGATTTTCTTAGGCACAAACTCAAGCTCTGATATGATGAACAGCCTGATCTGTTCACACGAAGACTGGCTCTGGTCTCTGTGACTGTATGTCCCTGGTGGACATCTTCCCTCCTCTCTCTGTCAGCCCCCTACATCTCACTGAAGAGCGAGGAAGAGAAGCTAGCTCTCCTGCAAGGGGAAAGCTTAAAGCTCTCTGCTTTAAGCCAGGTGGGACCTGGCAAATAGAGTTATTCTTTTAAACACAGACTGCTCGCTGGAAGACCTCATTAGCTAAAGAAAGAATTAAATAGATAAGAAAAGCCCTTTGTAACTGTGGTACTTGTGGGAGGGCAGGGATGGGGTGGGGGTAAAGGAGTCTTGACTAGGAGTTCTCAGTAGACACTGTTTCTCCTGAGAAGCCACACACAAAAACATAATGATACCCATGTTCTCAAAACAGCAAACAAAACAAAAAACAGCATACTGTTTTCTGGAGATTTATAATTTTTCCCTTAAAGAGCCAAAATTGTCTGGAAGAAGCTTGTGAGGTCAAATACATTCTGATGGTGACGCAAATCATAGAACAGTTGTCAGCGAACGGTGTCCCAACCTTCTCCTGTCGCTTTGTAAACAAGAATGAAGTGGACTTACTCATTCCTTTCCAGACTTAGGATCAGTTCTCGGCTCTCCAGCTGCAGCCGCACCGTCAGCACATCTGGGTGATCCTGAAAGATAAGCAGGAAGGGTTAGCTAGAACGCAATGGCTTTGCCTTGCCAATATCCTGATGTTCTACATCAGTATAGTCAGTGGAGAGGAAGGAGGGGGCTGTTGAGATTATTTGGAGGGAGCGGAAGGTAGAGGGGAAGAGGAGGGGAAGAGGAGAGAGAGAGAGAGAGAGAGAGAGAGAGAGAGAGAGAGAGAGAGAGAGAGATTGATTTTCTTCTTGGGGACTTTCTTTGACTCCAAGTACCGAGGACCAGAATGACAAAATTGGAATATGGGACTCCTGGCCCTGAAGTGGCCTTTATACTCTTTTCATCTGGCTATTTCTCCTTTGGACCCTTCCCTCTGATCATAACCTTGCCCACCCCATCCACCCTTTCCTTGATCTTCCCCAACTGCACCAAGGGCACCTCTATTCCTTACTTGCTCATGGTAGAGAAACCTGAAGCCATCCCCCAGGCTCCCTGGCCCTCACCTGCCCCCTCTACTGAATATATGAACAGTTCCACAGAGATGCTCTTTAAAGCACCTCTCCTGTTGTTAAGGCTCCCTCCCATCCTTCCCTCCATCCCTTTCCTGTTCAACCCACAGGCAACACTCCTCAACACGTGCCTTCCTCCTGTAAACTCTTCTAATCCAGTTCTCCTGGGGCCTGCCATTCCTTTCCTCCCGTCCATTCTCCAACAGTGGGAGGAGACTTAAAACTCCAGCCTCACATGTACCTCTTCCTATCGCACTGAGAAGATACCGGCATTTGAACTCGGCCTATGGTTCCCCATGTCCTCTCCCTGGCAGGCCTTCACTTGCTTCAACACATACCCACACTGTCCTCCTCCCTCCTTAGCTGGCTCTAGTTCCCCATTGCGCTTGTCTTGCTGCTCTGAGAATTTGCACACGCTGGCTTCTCTACCTGGGATGCTTTTCCTGCCTACTGGAATCAGCCTCAAAGTCAGCTATTAGAAGAAGCATGACCTCACCACCAATCTCCCACCGCTCTGGCCTTCCCCCCATGAAAGGAGGGGGCCTCATACTACTTGTGATCAGCATGTTGGTTTGTGCTTCATTATTATGTCCATAGGGGTGCTGGGCAAATAACAGGTGGGGAGTGAAGGAGGAAAGTCATCCATGCTAGGGAAAGAGCACTGAAGACTCTCTTCCTCTTGCTCTCCAGGCTTCCCTCCCCTGCTTCCCTCCCCTAACCCATTTACCCACACATCAGTGGATGCAGCCCAGTCCTGCAGAGGATGTTGCCCACAGTTAGGGTGGAGCTTCCGACCTCCATGAACCCCACCTAGACAATCTCTCACAGATATGCCCAGACACTTGTCTCCAAGGTGATTCTAGGTCTTACCAAGTTGACAACCAGTTCAAACCACCATAGCATATTAGGAGAGGTCTGGTAGGTACAAAAAAAAAATCCAGTAGAGGAAGAAAAGAGAGAGATACTTTCATTCCAATCTACTCACTCCCTGGACATTTTAGTTTAAAAGCATGCTTACATCCATTTTCCTAATTGTTATTGACTGGAGACCATAAAGCCCACCATTCTTTTTTCTTAAGATGATATATTGATTGATCACCTAATGGAGCCACATCCTTTGTTGGATGTGCAAAGAACTATATTCGCTGAACCAATCAATCAAATGCTAATCAATATGCCAAAGATATTTAGGCAGTAACTATAATTTTATCTTTTAAACTGAGGAAAGTACCTCTAAACAAATATGTAAAGAACACCAATGTGCTGTTTTAAAACAATAAAACAATCACAGGGTACCTACCACGCAAATGAGAATATAGACTATTCCCAGAATTGTAGAAAGTCTGTTTTCTAGTTTGCTTTTCTGGTGCCATGATAAACACTGTTACCAAAGGAAACCTGGGAAGGAGAGGGATTCTTTGTCTTACAGTTATAGTCCATCATTGAGGGAAGCCAAGGCGGGAACTGAAGCAGAGACCATGGAGGAATGCTACTGACTAGATTGTTTCTCCTGGCTTGCTCAGTTACCTTTATCATATAAAGACCAGGTCTACCTGCATAGGCTGGTACTGTTCATAGTAGGCCCATGGTGTCTTTTGCACATTTGTGCCCCAATCTTTTCTTATGAGGACACCTGCTTTGCTAGGTTAGGACCTACCCATATGTTACAGATTGAATCTAAAATGTCCTTCACAGGCTCATGTTTTGAATGTGTGATTCCCCAATCGATGGCACTACTGGGATGTTTTGGCACCTAGGAAGTGGGGCCCCCTGGTGGAGGTGGGTCACTAAGTGCAGGCTCTTGAAGGTCATTCTTAGCTCCTGGTTCTGACTTCACTTTCTGCTTCCTGGTCCTTCTAGTGGTGAGTAACCTCTGCCAGTGTGTTCCTACCTCCATAAGCTGGGCTGCCACAGTGCTCATTCCCTGCCATGATGACTGAAAATGTGAGCCAAAATTGATCTTTTCTTACTACATTCTGTGAGGTATTTTGGCCACAGTGATGGAAAGGTCATTATTGTACCCTATGACCTCAGTTTTATCCAGGCAGCCTCTTAAAGGCCTCCAGATGTTCCGCATTGCAAGGTTAGGAGTTAGGGCTTCAGTACATAGATCCGGCAGGGCCAGGGATGTGATCCAGTCTACAACATCCCTTCTTCATACTTATATCCTACTCATTCTCCACCAGAGGTAACCATTATTCTGAACCTACTAATCACTAATTAATACTAATTACATCTTGATTTCCTTTATAGTTTATTTCCACTATATCTACTTCTAAATAAAACTCTGGTTTTGCCCAGTTTTGAGCATTAGCCTCATACTTAGCCCATTCTTCTATGACTCATCTAGATTTGCTTCCTCTTGGACCTGTAGATTCTTATGTACAGGGCTGCTTGCTCTGTGTGTTGTTCACACTCACAGATTTACAATATTCTACTGTATGAACAATTGCTATATCCACAGTCATGTAAATGGATGCTGAGTTTATTTTTCTCATCACCTCTCTGTGCATGACTTTACACATCTGTGTCATGCTTGAAACTGAATAGGTTCTCTGGGTGGTGAGATCTGTCTATCTGCCTTCACTGGGGATTTATACGCTGTTTCTAATCTATTAATGAATCACATTCCCTTAGTTACTGGATACATGTTTCTGATACTCCATGTCTTTATGGATATCTGACCACTTTTTTTTAAAGTCAGGGAAGAAAAATTGTTAAATACATAAGTGCATCTTTGTTTGGCTTTGTTTTAAAATTTTTACATTTATTTGTTTGTTGGGACAAACATGTGGAGGTCAGAGGACAGCTTACCAGAACTGGTTCTCACCTTCCATCACACAGATTCTAGGTCTTGAACTCAGGTCCTCTGGCTTAGAGGCAAGTGACATTATCTGATGACCCATTCACAGCCCGAGGCTTTAGTTTATATCTCCACCATTAGTGATAGGCAGAGAATTTTTGGCTTTCAGAACATGTGATATTGCTCTCCATGAAATTCCAACTCATGCTTCCTACCCTTGAGCCACATCCCCAGCCCTTTACATATCTGTCACTGGCAGATTTTACTATGTAGTGTGTGCTCTGGACACTTGCTTGCTAATACCAATTTTCTACTAGAAAACAAAAGATCAGTAATTCACAGATAAAAATTACTATTCCTTTGTTCCTCCCTCTCACAGTGCACATCCACCATACATCCACCACACACACACACACACACACACACACACACACACACACACACACACACAATTTACATTTACAATGACTTAGAAAAATCTGACCCTGGCCTTGAAGCTGAGGCCATGTGACAGTGGCTTGGTACAGGCTTAGCAGGAGCAGAGCATCACCCTCAATAGCCATGGCCATTCACCTCACAGCCTTGAGGTCATCCTTTCCAAGGGACCCATTCAGAGGCAAAGCCATGCATCTGAACCATCCATGCTGGAAGGTCAGGGGGGATCTCCATTTTCAGGCATAACAACAATATTAAAATACTGCTTTCAAGGGAACTCGGGAATAACCAAGTCCCTCTCCAGCACTAAATAAATGCTTCAGACTGCAGCCTTGGCATTCATGGGGCACAAGGGAGGCATTTATTGCTATGAATATTTAGAGGCATCTTGATTACCACTTTAATATTAGCACGTTAGCTCTACAGCCTGCAAGATGTGCACACCGTGGAATGCGGAGAAGACAAAGCTGAATGAAACGGCACAGTAACGACTTAAGGTTCCATAGCACCATCACGGGAGGCCCTGGCTCGGGCCTATTAGTTATTACATAAGTGATTTTTATCCATGCGTTGGTCTTCATTTTTGCAGTGGAAAGTTGGTGTTAGCAAGCCATGTGTCCAGCTGTGAACAGAGCACAAACTCTCCACAGTAAAAGCTACTTTTGGTGGACACGTAAGGGCCTGGGATTGCTGCTCAGGGGTAGAGTACTTGTCTAGCATGTATAAGGCCCTGAGTTAGATACCTACCAACACACACACACACACACACACACACACAAACATATGAAATGAGTTTTTTTGTTTTTGTTTTTGTTTTTTACTTTCTAATACTGGGTTCATTAATTATCCTGGGAAATCCCTCTCACATCATTTTGTGGCCTAAGACACACTATGGCTTTTCAGCTCACTTCTTCCTCTGGAGAGTGTATGTGTATGTGTATGTGTATGTGTATGTGTATGTGTATGTGTATGTGTATGCCAGAGAAAGTAAAATCCTACCCTCTTCTGGCCCAGGTAGGGCTTTAGTTCCCCTTGACGTGCCCACCCTGGCCCAGTTCTTGATCCACTGAAGTCTCTGATTATGGAATTAATGAACACTTACATTTGTAACAAATAATTGAGATTTTTATAGATTTGGGCAGTGTTCTAGAGTCTAATGTTAAAATGTCCTCCCGAGTTTCTCTCTGTGTGGCCCGTTGGCCATTGGCCTGGTCATGATCACCTTAGCAAGCCTATGTGCTCTCTGCCTGGCTCTGCCTCTTCTAGTACATATATTCATTTGTGTTTTCATTTATTTTTTAATGGGGGCACTGCTAGAGAGAGATTGGCAGGGGGATTTCATAAAATTCCTGCCCCCTGCCGGGCGTTGGTGGCGCACGCCTTTAATCCCAGCACTCGGGAGGCAGAGGCAGGCAGATCTCTGTGAGTTCGAGGCCAGCCTGGTCTACCAAGTGAGCTCCAGGAAAGGCGCAAAGCTACACAGAGAAACCCTGTCTCGAAAAACAAAAAAAAAAAAAATATTCCTGCCCCCAGAGGCCTGTCTCCTAATGCTTTTAGATTTTGGACTTCATGGAGACATGAGAACTAGTCACAAGACTGGGTGGTGACATGATGGCTTGGGGATGTTATGGTGACATGGTATCCCATATGTAAGACTGGGTGGTGAGGTAATGACTTCATTGCTGTACATTTTAATGACGTGATCATTGGGGGACGGGATACCTTAGTGATGGGTAGCCAGGGGATGGGACTGTGGGCTATCATCAGCCTGCTGGAGTTTGCTTCCAACTGGGTCTAGCTGACAGCTTCCCAGCAATGACAGAAGGTCCTCAGCCCTGTCTATCCTTGCCCTTCCTCTTGCCTTTAGGCATCTCTTTAGGAGGTAGGAGGAGACAGACTTACTCTCCCAAGTAGCCACCTGCCCATGACTCAGGAACATGAGAGGACAATGTCTGAGTTGGGAAATTTTCATCAGCTATTCCCTGAGGGTCCTATGGTACCCCTGCAACCCAAGCCCACAGGCAAAGCACCTGGAGACACACAGGAAGTACCAGCCTCTTGGTACTTCTGTAAATGAGGGTCTTTTATGAGAAGTATCATCATGTGCAGAAGGCCTGGCTTGGTGTCAGGTTCCAGTTCTGGCTTAGGAACCTCAAACTTCCTCCAAAAGTCCAGAGGAAGGTAGCTGAGCATCTGCCTGCCTTCTAGGAGTCCGCTAGATGGAAAGTTATTAAGATCACAGAACAACTTCCCCATCTCCAACCACAAAACTACAGTAACAGAACCAAGAACTAGTTCATGCTCTCTTGAAAAAGCATGATGTTTCCATTTAAGAATAGACACAGAGGGAGGGGCTCCAGGTAGATGGCTGTCCATAGATCAGTTGTTAACACCATAAAGACTTAGTTTCCTCACTAGAAGGATGAAGATAACACGCTTTCCTTGTTCACATATCATTCCAAGGAACCAGGAATAACTCAGCTCGGGTGATAAACAGGGCTGTGAAGGTGATTAGGAGAAAGGACCTTGAGGTGGAGAGGTTATCCTGGGATGTTTAGTTGAGTCACAAGGATCTTTAAAAGCAGTATGTGTGTGCATTCAAGTGTGTGTTTATGAGTGTGAGTTACGTATGTGCAGGTATTTGTGAAAATGTATACATGTGCCTGTGGAGGCTGGAAGTGAACCTTGGTGTAATTCCCAAGGTGCCATCCACCTTGTTTTTTGAGACAGTATCTCTTTGTTGGCCTAGAGCTCACTGATTAGGCCAGGCTAGCTGGCCAGCAAGCCCAAGGACCCACTTGGTTTTACCTCCTCAGCACTGGTCCCACTTGGTTTTGCCTCCCCAGTACTTAAATTATAAGTATGTACCACTACACATGCCTGTGTGGGGTTACCAATAAGGTCATTGAGATGGCAAGGACCCCCAGTGGGTAGCACTCTTCCCTGGGCTAGGGTCTAGGACTGTATAAAAGGAGCAAGTAAGCTGAGCACAAGCTTTCATGGCTCTCTGCCTCCTGACTGTGGATGCAACATATCCAGCTGCCTCCAGCTTCACTGCTGTGCCTCCTCACAGGAACCAAGAAGCAAACCCATGCTTGCAGAATAAGTAATTTACAGATTGAATCGTCTCCCCAGCCTGGCCTTGCTCACTTTGAAGATGGAGAAAAAAATTACAGACTTTGTCCCTAAGTCACAAAGAACAGATTCTGCCACCCCTCTAAGGACCAGAAATGGATCCTGCCTTTGTATCTCCTAAGAGGCTGGCTAGCTGAGCTGCCTTCTTTATCTTGTTGGGATCTGGAGGAGTCAAGCCTCACCCCACTCACTGGACTTGAGACCAGTGAACTGGGAGATAAGAAACAGACACTGTTTTAAACCACCTAAGTCAAGGCCACTTTTTACAGAGGCATTCAAAACTGACATCGTAAAGAAGATTGAAGTAGGATCTGAGGGGTAAAATGCCTATTTGTAAACCATCCTGCTTGATGAAATGGGAATGCGCCTTCCCCATAGAAACCCAACAGCAAACGGAACTGCGACTTCCCAGCGAGACAGCCAAGGGACACCAGTTCACTTATTATTTATTGCAGTTTATCCAGATGAAGCTCTTTTTACAAGCTTTTTGTATTTAGTTCTAAATGGCTATCGTAAATTGTTTTTCTTTAAATTTTCATAAAGCGATGTTATATGTTTATTAATTGAGGGTCTATTTATGAGTCAGGCTTCAGGCCAATCCTGGATTGATGGCTGGAAACAAATTATCTTTCTCCTTTCTTCCACATGGGAAGACGATTTTAAGTAATCTGTATGAGAACGCCATCACCGAAGCAGACAGAAACGAATAAAAACCTTGTGTGTATACAGTATAACATCCATCACTAAATTTCACCTTGGTTTGAAATAGCTTAAAGGTAATACTTCCTATGGTGTGCAAATACAATCACGGTATTAAAAATATTATAGTCTAGTACAGAATTGCCTTCTGGAACGGCCTTACAAAAAAAACACAGCATGCATTGTGTGTATTAACCAGAAAGCTTGGTTTCCTATTCAAAGTTCATTTATCTAACTAATTTGATGTCTGGAAACATTCACACTCTGCTTTGTTTTCCCCTCAGCAACACCATTTCAAAACTGTCACTCAGAAGAAGTTAATAGCTTAAGTTGCTAGTTTGTTTGCACGCAAGCTGTCTTCTAGAGAGAATGCACCTCTCTCATGTTGACCGAGAGCCATTTACCAAGCATCACTGCAATTGCTTTCAAATAAACATTAGCAGAATAGAAGAAGCCCTTTCAAGAGAACCGCTATCGATCACAGTGGCACTGCCAAGTGGCTGTGGACTCAGCAAAGCTAAGTGCAAACAACTTCTATTACAAACAGGATTACGGCTAATTGCTAAGTTTTTGTAAACCCATTCCAACTGCGCCATGAAAACCCACACTCCAAGCTTCATACAGACCTTGTGAAGAGAGCTCACATGTCACGATGCTCAGATACACAGCAGGACGGCTGTCACCAGCTTTGCCCTTCGCTTGCCTATCACGCTATTTCTTGAGTATTTGAACTTCTGAATAAGGAGGGAAAAGGAACCAGAAGATGAGGAGGGAGGGTGCAGGCTGATGCTGGCAGAGGAGAACCTCTGGAATCGGGAGAACTGGATAGGTGTGGGGACTGGATGCAGTCCCAGGCTCAGCCCTGAGGATTAAGACTCAGGATGAGTACAGGGTTTAGCCCTTCTAGGTATGAGATCGCCACGTGGTCTCTCATTTTCCTAGGCTGGACAACCTTCCAGTCTTCTTTATGGGCAGAGAGTTCTAGCTCCATCCCAGCTAAGTCCTGGGACAGAGAAGCCCTTCCGTAACCTCTGTCACTAAATGAAAAGTGGGATTCAACTCTTCCTCTTAAAATACTGACGTACCCTCAAAGTCCAGTTACATAGGGGACTTGGTTCTTTCTGCAGAAGGCCCTCTCCCTCAGGTCTTTAGGCCCCTTCCTCTCCTGGGCCGGACACATGTCCCGAAAGCCCTGTCCTATGGCATTTTCAGCAGCAACCGCAATGCTTCAGTATTTAAAACTCATACCTCCTCCAAACATCCCCAAGGGCACTCCTCATCTTGTAGCCCCTTCTCGCTCTTGCATCCATACTCCTTGACTTATTCTGACCTCCATACATGTACTGTAACATATATGCCACATACATACTTCATATACACATATATCATGTACACACATAACACAATAAATAAATAAATAAAATCATTTTAAAAAATATGCTTTCTGATCCCCTGCACCCTTCATGGACAGGGTACATCAGGTTCACTGCTTCTCATCCACTCTGCCTCTCAGCTGTGATGCCATGTTCTGCCTGACATAGGGCCACTTGAGTTCACGGTGGTACCTTCACTAGCCAAGGGGCCCTTTGACATTTCAGTCAACTTTAAAAATCCACTCACAAGACTCAGGTCATGCTCTCTTGTATAGAAAATGTGAAATCAGAGCTAAGGCAGGAACTCAGAGCTAAGGGGTCTGGGGTTT
>CABHPP010123570.1:4126-42058 GCA_902168425.1 Peromyscus attwateri
AGACAGGGTTTCTCTGTGTAGCTTTGCGCCTTTCCTGGAACTCGCTTTGGAGACCAAGCTGGCCTCGAACTCACAGAGATCCGCCTGCCTCTGCCTCCTGAGTGCTGGGATTAAAGGCGTGCGCCACCACCGCCCGGCTCAACACTTGTTTCTAACACACATAAATTAACTGGAATGGTTCTCCCAAAGTCAGTAGGATGCTTACAACTTCCTTGCTCAAACTGATTACACTTAGTTGGACCTTAGCCGAGTATGAAAACACAAAACTGGACTTAAGAGCAGCACTCGTCGGTAGATAGATGACATATTAATGTGAATATATGACGTGAATATAGACTATCAGGAGACTACCCTAGCTTTCTCTCATGAATTCTCTAGGAGCCTGCTTTGGGTTAAAATGCCACAGCTATCCTTCAGCAAACAGAATCCAAATGCATGGATTAGTCAGAAGCAAGGTTTTCTGGGAGTGGTGTGGTTTTCCAGGACTGCTCCAGCTGCAGGCTTGTTTCTTGGCTGTTTGAAGTCTCCGACTACCCAGTGACACCGACTCAAAGGGTGGCACTGCACACTTTCTTAACTGGTTCATTCATTCCCGAGGACCGAGGGAGTCCTGGCTGTGTCACTCTTTGAAGTGTTGGTTCACATTGCAGTTCCTAAGATATTGACTGTAAGCAATCTTATGAGGTACAGGCTGTGCTCATCGAAATTTCAGTTTAAAAATCAGGATGCAGTTATGAGTGCCGCAGCCACTCCCATCGCTTCTGTCGGTGGTCATCAGTGTGATTCTTCGACATGAACCGAAAGTGAAGAACAGGGTCCTGCTGTCTTCTTGTCTCTCAGTAGGAAAAACCCCCACCCCACCCCCATATTGCAGAAAATATTCATGAAGAAAACATATACATACTCAATAACACTGGAAATTTAGGATAGGAATACGTTAACATAGAGGAGTTGTTCTCAACCTGTGGGTCACAACCCCTTGGGGTCACATATTAGATATCTTGCATATCAGATATTTATACTACAATTCATCACAGTAGCAAAATTACAATTATGAAGTAGCAATGAAATGATTTTATGGTTGGAGAACACCACAACGTGAGGAACTGTATTAAAGGGTCGCAGCATCAGGAAGGTTGAGAACCACTGATGTAGATGGATGGCTTGGGAAGATGATCTGTCATATCTCAGCTGGAAAGAAATGTGAAAGAAATTTGTCCACTTTGGGGCTGAACTTCAGACACTGGAGAGAATCTCAGGTGGAGGGACTTCAGAGTCTACTAGTCTGGAAGGGTTTAATTCTGAGGACAGCAGTATTCCCTGTCCTGCTGGCCTTGGAAGGCTCCTTGGAATTGGTATCCTTCTTCTCTAATGTGCTTCAAGCCAACCCCAAGACAGGGAAAGGTCTGTAAATCCTCTCAAACTTAGAGTTTAGGGTAAAACCTAAGTAATGGACTTTCATCCTTTCAATCTTTTGCTCATTTAAAACTTTAAAACTCATTTTTATTTCAGATATATTTTGGAAAAACTCTACTGCATTTTGAAAGTAAAGGTGTTGTTTTTTGCTCAATGCCTTTTAAAAATAAAAATGTTGTGCGAGAATTTAAAACAATAATAAAGACTCGTATATTTCTCTATCTAGATTCCAATACTTGTTGATATAGCGTTCCATTTACTCTGTGTCTCTATTTCTTACTTCATACTTTCTGCCCCACTTGATAGAATATTTATTAACATGATCACACTTCATCAGTAAATACTCCAAGCAGACATGTACTAAAGAGTAGGACTGTCTCATATAATCTGCTATTACATGTCACAAGAAAATTAACCACGATTTCATAGGAATATGTTACATGCACTCTAGATTTAAGCTTTCCCATTTGTTTCAAAGTACTTTCTGGAGTTAAAAAATTAGAAACAAGATTCCCATCTCAGACCATACTAGTTTCTTGATGGTTGTTTCTTAGGCCCTTTTAATGTTGGGTATGTCCTGCCTTTCTCCTGCTATCCAACATCTGACATTTTACATCTGGGCAAGTTCAGTTAATTGTTTTGTTGGATGGTTCACAGTTTTTAAAAGTTATTTCCACTTTGTGTCATTTATCTCATTAATCTTCCCTTTTATTTTCTATAATTTGGAAATTATATTCAGAGTCTTAATTAGACAGATATTTTTGGCAAGAATTCATCATACTTGATATTATATCTCTCATATTGTTTCACTTTGGGGATTATGCAATAGGAGTCAGTGTGACTACCCAATAGGAGCCAGTCTGCCTATCAGTGATATTAGTTTTGATGCACTAGTTAGATTGCTCAAATATCACTGTCAAATATCAACACAGAGTTGAAAACACAATTCAAGCATACTTCATCTATATTACCCAAATATTGTGTTTGTATTTGAAATGTTTGCCTTATCATATTAATATCTATCATCTATCTAGTATTTACCATGTACAATTTTTAATTATTTTCTAGCAACTTGAGAGAAATTACAGATATGCTGTCCTTTTATCCTTACAGACTTCAGCGCATGATCCCTAAGTGATGCGATGACATTTTCATATAAAAACAGTATAATTTTCATAATAATAAAATTATCATCAGGATAGTGTCATTATCTAATCTACAGACCATGTACGTTCTCGAATTCTTACTGATACCCAGTCGAACAGAAAGGTGTATTTCTGTCCTCAGACCCACACTGGATTTAGTTGTTGTATCTCTTTAGCCTCCTTTCATCTGAAATAGTCCCACACTATTCCTGTCTGTAAGCAGGTCCTCCACATCTTTAAATAGTAGTAGTCAGCTGTTTTGTAGAATAACCATCAGTTTGGGTTTCCCTAGTGGCTTGTCATTGTTAGACACAGTTCTGACAAGAATAGTGTGGACACTCTCTTCTTCTCAGCACTTTGCACTCAGAAGCACGTGACACATTCTCCTTATGTTACTGGAGATATTATCTTTGATCTCTGGGCTAAGGTGGATTCTCTTGATTCTCCTCAGTGTCAAATTTCATAGTCCTCAATGTTCTCCATGAGTTTTCCTTTCAGTGGTTTCTTCATGAAATGGTTATGAGGCAGTGGCTGCTAAATGGTGGCTTTTCCCATTTTGCTTTCTTTTTATTTTTACTTTATTTTTTTTTTATTTTTTCACTTTGTGCAAAGAAGCTTTTCTATTTTATTTTAATGTGAAAATATCCCCAAATGCTACATTTACACAAGAGTAATGTCAAAAATGTGTGTTTTATTGATTAGTTTGATTATGATTTCCTTATATTTGAAGCTCATTGAAGGCAGGGATTCTGTTTTATTTCCTAGTGGATATTTTAAAGCGTATTTTGCCATTGAGGAAGTGGAAGCTTGAGGAGATAAAGTGACTTGAAAATGGTGCTGCTGAGAGACAACCAGGTTGATGCTCCTTCATTACACCCAGTCACAAGGGACGTTTGTGTTCCGTGAATTCCTGGTTTACAGAAGACATGACACACTTCATTTTGTTTAAGTGAGATTCAGATGAATATAGATTATGCTGGGAATAATAACTAATGATACAGAGCAATCTGATAATGGCTATTCTATCATGTCAATAAAAAAATGTAAGCAAGATAGTCATACAAAATCCAGTGGTAGTGATCCCCATTGTGTTGATTCCCTCAAAAGCTGCTGAATCAGGAGGCTTCTGCATGGCTGCTTTTACATCCAATAGAGGCAGTTCAGGATGGCTGACAAGTATCCTAAGCACTAGAGGTTACCTAATGCTGCCAGCAGCCTGGGAATGGAACTCATTCCTGATTGCTTTTTCAGTGGGCAAGATCATAAGAAATTGGGGAAGTGGCGGGGGCGGGGGGTAACTGAGCACAACTAAAGCTTTTTTCTATAATGTGCTCTGAGCTGCAACGATTTCAACTTGAAGAATGCACCAGAAAGAAGAGTCATTTATCGTTACTTCTTACTGTCAGGAAGGGCATGGTTCATATGTGTGCTTTTTCCATGTGAACATGTTCTGATTCTGGGCACTCAGGGGTTGATTAATAAATGCATCTTTTATGTTGTGATGACTTATCTGTTCCTTTGGACTCTGTTGGTTTCATATCAGAATCAAAATTAGATTTGAGACATAAGGATAAAATCGGTAAACTTGGAATCTTTAAGCTATGGTAAAAATATATTAGAGAGTGAAATATTGCGTGCCATAATAAAATACTTTGGGAATTGAGCAAGTCAAAATTTTGTTAAATTCATTCATTTTTCATGCCCTCAGAAAAAAAAAAGCAATGACCAACCAAATTTAATTTATCTTTATTGCTGTTTAAAAATAAAAACCTGGGGGTTGGAGAGATGGATGTTGATTCTGTTTTCTCCAAAATCATTGTAGGAGAATAGGGGTGGGGCTAAGTGTCCCACATGGGACCAGCTCTCTATGCTGGGGGAATGGATGGGGAGCTGTCCAGGACACCACAAGTCCACGTCAGGAAGTGCTGTCAGAACCCAAATGGCTCCACGCCACATATCCGCACACATTTTTATTAACACTACCTTTAGGACTCTTCTAGAGGGAACTAGGAGAAATCTTTGGTCCCATATTACGGATGAATGGCTTCTCAGGAGCACACAGCAGTACAGCTGAGCCCTGTGAACCCCTCAGAGCCAGTCCTTCCTTGCTTACATAGAGGTAATTCTCTACAGAGGCAGTGCTCCGTGTTTCTGTGTCAGGATTAGCCCTTGGCAATCTCTGGCCTCTCCACTAAGCCCGAACTTCTGGTTTTTGGTTTTGAAATAACCACAATACCTCTCTGAGGAGTTTTTGCTTAAACATGGAAAATGGAAGAAATCTTCCTTTATGTCAGGCTGTATTGTGCGTGCCTTGGCTAAGGAAGGGAGCAAGACAGTCTTCAGCGGTGAATACCACAGAGACTCAAGAGGTGTTGTTTTTTTTTTTTTTTTGTGTGTGTGTGTGTGTGTGTGTGTGTGTGTGTGTGTGTGCGAGAGAGAGAGAGAGAGAGAGAGAGAGAGAGAGAGACAGAGACAGAGACAGAGACAGAGACAGAGAGAGAAATCCTTAGAAATCAGTTAGTGCCTCTGCTCCCATCCTGTAGACAAGGAGACTCAAGGCCACATGGGGGAGGGGAAGGTGTCCCAAATCCTTAGATCCAGACAGAAGCAGAACCAAGGCAGACATCATAGCTTCTAATTGCTATGATTCTTCCATCTGCTCAGCTGCCTTTCTGAACAGATCTACCTAATGTGGAAATGTTAGTTTAGTTATAGAGCTACCTTGTTTTGTTCTATTTTCTATTTTATTTTGTCTTATTTTATATTTTATTTTCTGTTCATGAGCAGATGCATGTGCAGGTCAGAGGTCAGTCTGAGGTATTGTTTCTCAAGTCCTTTCCATTTGCCCATCTACCTATCTTCTCTGTCTCTCTGTCTCTGTCTCTGTCTCTGTCTCTTTCTCATTTATCTATCTATCATCTATTTATTTTTGAGATGGGAGCTCTCACTTAGCCTGGACCTCACCAATTTGGCTAGGCTGGCTAATCAGTCCCCAGGATCCACCTGTCTCCCCTCCGCAGAGCTGGGATTAGAAAAGCATGCCAATACTAGCACACCCAGCTTTTTGGAGATGGAACTCAAGTCCTTCAGCTTGTACAGCAAGTCCTTTACCAACGGAGCCCTCTCAGCAGCCCTTTTTCTGTGTTCAATGCTTTGTTTCCCAAGATGTTTCCTATGATAGATAAAACCACAGAAGGTCCAGTTCTTTTAAAGTGAGATAAGCACCCAATAATTTCTAGCATCAGTCTATGCCCCACATTATTTGAGAAATACGCTGAAAATGATTTATCCTTTCTCTGAAACTCAAATGCAACTGGGCACCTCTGAACTTGCCCGGCAGCTCGCTTTGGGGATCAGGCAGCAGACCTTGTCTCTGTTGGGCAGAGTTACTGACTATTGCATGAAGATGGCTTGTTTGAAGTTGGGTCATAAAGAAAAGATGGGCTTGCTTAGGAAGTCTCTCTTGAT
The DNA here is from genome assembly GCA_902168425.1 of Peromyscus attwateri. Taxonomy (NCBI): domain Eukaryota; kingdom Metazoa; phylum Chordata; class Mammalia; order Rodentia; family Cricetidae; genus Peromyscus; species Peromyscus attwateri. Next base: position 10,156 of record CABHPP010123570.1, read on the forward strand.
CTCTGATTAAATTAGAGCTTCGGGGGAGATACCACAGGGCTCTAGAACCAGGAAAGATAAACCTTGGCCTTCCAAATAGATACAGCTGCACCCTGTGTCATGCTAACCTGACTCAGGGAATGTGGATCTGCCTACGTCTGGGGCTGAATGGTAAGCTGGGGCTGGGCTTCCCTTGCTCTGCTCTGGTGACCCAATCTCAGGGTTCTAGATGTCCTCAGGAGGTTGCTAAGTATGCAGATCCTCTCTCTACCCACAGGCTCTCTTATCTGCTTAACATTGGGAGCAAAGGCACTGTGGTTTCACAGTTTCCTCATTTATTCTTGATTTTAACACTTTATTTTTAATTAAGAAAATCCAATTAAGAAAATCCCTCAGTTAGGGACAGAGAACAAAGAAGGTAGGATGGAGAGAAGGGTTGCCATAGCACAAGGTCATCCGTGAGGCAGATGATTCCAGCTGCAGTGACATTTTAACTAGCCTTCCTTCTGCTGGTTCTTCCTCCTCCTGTCCCCCCCCCCATTTTCTCCATCCTCCTCTCCCACAGACAAACATTCCAGTGTGTTTTGTGCAGCCTTTTATTTGTATGTGTTTTGTTCATTGCATTTTTCTACGGATGCATTTCAGATTTACATAAACACCATTGTTTTATATGCCTCATTCTCTTTTAATTAGCCCAGCAATTAAAAGTCTTTTAAAATGCCTTGATTTTGCTATGCCTACACAGTTAGGCAGTTGCATGGTTCCTTCTAACTTTTTTTTTTTCTCTGCCCACGATGTACTTATTGCTTGAAGGCCAGATCTGTCTTATTTATTTGTGTTTGACTTTCCAAAGCCAACTTTGGAGGCTGGCACTTACATAGCGCTTGAGTAATTTGTGTTGCGGATTGAAATACACTGTGAATTGTAGTCATCCAGGGAACTTTGGTTGAATTGAGAGGAATGAGACGCTAATGAAGGACACAGCTGTTTGTTATAGACGTTAATGAATCGCGAGGAAGAGACTCTATGCTGCCAGAGTCTTTGACCATCGTTAGTTTTTGTAACTTCAGCTTAGTACCAACGAGCCATGATCACAGCTAGGGTTACGTGAGACGTGAGACTTCTGAGTGTACTGGCAAAGGTTAATGAAGTCCTACTTAAAGTAGAGCTCAGTTAAACAAAGTGTAAGGCCCAATGCATACATTCTGACTTCATTCACAACTGAGAGAGGTGTAACTTTTCAAGGAAATCAGTCAATAGCATTGCTCAATCCCTATCAGTCCTTGGGAAATTCAGATCCCTGTTTTGAATTAAATCAAGTGTAGGAAATTCCACGCTGGTTTCATGCAAGCGGAGGGCATGAGTTTGTGGACTCGAAAAGGCAATGAATCCTGCTTATAGGGGCATGACAACCATGGACCTAATTAAAATGTTTATTTGGTTTTTGGTTAAAAAACAACAACAACAACAACAACAACAACAACAACAACAACACTAGTGGATTTGTGGCTTATTCCTGGGTTTCCCTACTTTTTTATGAGGGGGACTCAGGCATACATTTGCTGGGAGGTGTGTGGTGGTATACCATGACATTACATTGGTACAGAGTATGGGGTATGAACCGTGGAAGAAAGCCCGTGATGGGACAGAACCATGGCCCGGGGCATCTCCCAGAGACAGTGCCCTGGTAGCTGGTTGTTTCCCTACTGACCCTGCAGGAGCCTTAGGGGACAGAGGAGTACCCAGAGGATACTTTGCTTATGGCCTAGCATTTAGGGTCTACTGAGATGTGAAGTCTTATCCAATTATTCTTTGTCAATAAAAAAAATCGGAAGTCAGATATTGGGGTAAGAACCTGAAAGATCAGAGAAGCAGAGGAGTGGCCACCAGCTGCTTCCTACCTCTTCTCTTCCTTCCTCCAAAAGGGCCAGGATCCTCTCTCTGCTCTGCCTTAGTACTTCCTGTCTCCTATCTGCTACAGTCCTTCAAACCACTATGGTTAATTTTGGTCAGCTAGTGGCTAGCTCCGCCCTCTGACTCCAAGCAAGCTTTGTCAGAACACAATCAAAATATCACACAACTGAGGTGGGCATCTTCATTCCTGGTGTGAAGGGCAACTGGAATAACTTCATTCCTAGTTTCTGGGCTTTCAGAAATAATGTATTTTATAAGAAGAATATTATTATAAGCTTTTCTTAATTTAACACTATTGTGTCGTCATGGAGACCAGAGGCTTTGGAGTTAGACCACCTTGGTTCACAAATTGCTTCTCTCATTTGTCAGATTTGGGATGCTGGCCAAGGGACAGGACCTCCATGAGCTAGAGTTTTTGTCTTCTTTTGAGGGATCCAGTCAAGGCTGAAGAGAGCTTTATATCTTTCTGTAATATAATGTTAGTGTCTTTAATATGTTTAATGTCTACTGTGAATCTCCAAGACAATGTTAAGATGGCAGGAGGGCTTTCCAAACACATTTTAGCATGATGAGTTTTTTGTTCTGTTTCATTTTTCCTTGGAGCATCTTCTGGACTTGCTTGTGGGAAGCAGTGCCACACAGGGTCATTTAGAAACTTACCTGAGACAAGACTGAACAATTCCCCATTGTTATGTTGTCTATGAATTTACCATGGCTCAGAGACTATTCTGAGTGCCTTTTTTTGTACAGTACTTATTTTTATGCCTTAACTCTATATATCATAGTTATTACTTGGCAAATAAGAAAAATAAGGCTCAGAGAGGTCAATCGATTTGCTTAAAATCATGAAATATTCTTCAGCTATCTAATCTTTTATTTAATTGAGACTCTGTAAATAACATCCTAGGTCCCAAATATACTTAAAAAATCTAAATAAAAAACCAAAAAAAACTTCTGAATATAGCAAATTCTGCTGATGTATCTGATACTATTACTTACGGATATTTTAATTATCTTTTATATAAAAGGAAGCCACTTTGTGGTCCTGAGCTAAGGAAGGTGCTTTCCTGTCTTACTACAGATATTAAATTCTCTTATCTTAACCCTTCAGGCATTTTCTGGGTCTGACTTATGCGATGCTCTTGAACCCTATTGTTTAGTCTGTGTTTCTCTTCCTTTTTGTTCTTACGTTTTCTTTTTCTTCCTTTTACTCTTGTTTGGGTCTAATCTATAAGTATTCCATTTACAATAGTTTTTCTGCCTTTCTAATCCTCCTTAGATGACTATGATCACACTAGAGTTGTAAGGGTCTCTATAACTATTCATTTTTCTAGGACAAGGACATAAATGAAAACATAATGCAGCAGAGGTGTGGTGAGGTTGAAACTCTTGTTTACTGATGCCGAAAGTGCAAACAGGTCAAACTTTGGAGCAGGTAACTTGGTCAAAACTATCCATAGCCTTAAAATACGTATGTGTTTTAAAGGTGTCATTTATGCTAAGGAAATAATCTGACATAAAAAAAATCGAGCACAAATTTTAGTTTTCATAATAAACAAAAATTAGAAAAAAACCTTCAAAAAACTGAGAATAGCATATCATAATACTTTCATATCCTGGAATCATGCATAAGATTTTGTTTGCAGGGAGATAGCTCAGTGAGTGATGGCTTAGTGAGTGTGAGCACTTGTGCAAACATGAAGATCTGAGCTCATATTCTATCACTCAGGGAAAAAAAAGGCAGGTGTGGCTGCTTTCGCCTGTAACTCCAGTGCTGTGGGGAGCAGAGACAGGAGGACCACTGGGGCCTGCTAGCTGCCAGCCCACCACCAGTTTCAGTATGAGACCCTGGTTCACAAGAATCAGGTGGAGAGTGATGGAGCAGCGTGGGAGGCCAGCTCCTACTTTTCCCCTGGGTACTCTTGAGGAGAGAGGGATAAGAAATATTTAGATAGAAAGATAGTGTAGAGAAGACAGAAACACAGGGTAGCTTCGGGAGGACCTGGATCAATATCCACTGGCCCCTTCTGTCTCTTCAATAGGGCTTTTTATATGAATGCCAAGGGGCGGGGCCAAAGTCCTCCCCCTAGCACAGCCAAGTGCAGCCCCTTCCAAATACCTGGTAACGACTGCACGTGGTCAAGTCATCCCCTTATGCAGCCCTGCTGGATAAAGCAAGCTCAGATCTCACTAGGAAACCTCTGTGGGCCTCCACAGAGCAGCACACTCAACATCTTCCTCTGGTCTCTGCTTGCACACACAGAAGTAAATGTACCTGTACACACAGGTGGGCCTACATTACATACATTCACTGAATATACACACATGCATACACAATTTTGTTTACAAAGATTTTTGCTGAGATAGAGTGTTATATTCCATATTTCTACTGAAAATTACATGCCACAAAATGCTAAATACTTTATATCAATCCATTCTCTACTATTTATAAACTAGATTAGATTTATTAGTTAAAATTTTAAAGTAGATATTTGTGTTAGTTTAGATGTTATTTTTATGTCTGTTTGTAGATGATAAAACTAAGACAGTTTTCTGAAAGTTTTCAGTCATCCAGACTCAAAAACTTACTGTTAAAATTGCCAGGGGAAGACCACACGATTGTATGAGGATACTTAGCACAAAAACTAGAAATAAGTACATAAAACAGAAATGGTGGTCGCTATTTGTCAGCAAAATTGTGGAAGCTCTTTATCTGTTTCTATAGTCCTATATTTCCTTCAGAAAAACATTATTCTTAGAATCAGAAAAATACATTTCTAGGGACTGGGGAGATGACTCAGCAGGAAGAGCACTTGCCACAAAAGCTTGAACACAAGAGTTTGGTCCCCAGAACCCACCTAATTACTAGTTGGGCATGGTGGCCTGCTTGTAATCCCAGCACATGGAAGATAGAGACAAGAGATTCCCAGAGCAAGCCAAATAGGCAGAGCCTTTGAGATTGGGACCCAGAGAGAGCCCATCTTAGCAGATGACCTGGAGCATAATCGAGGAAGACGTGATGTTAACTTCAAGACTGCATATCCATGAACATGCACAAGTACAATTGGTCAACACACACATGAGCATGTGCACACACACACACACACACACACACACACACACACACACACACACCATCTATATACATGTGTAAAAAAAAAAGAAAGGAAAAGAAAAATCTTACTATTGTTTCATTTTCCAGTATTCAAACTAATTTTACTGGATTTTATTTTATATTTATCTGACATTAACAGCTAAATTGTACCCAATGCGCCTCTAAAACCAGGAGGATTTTAAAAAAATAATGTTCATATTTATTCAGATGTAAATTCTGTCCACTAAAATTTGTTTTACTTCTACATATTTGTGTTAATTTTGACAGGTATCTACAGTTATGCGATCACCACTGTAGATAATTTTATTTTTTAAATCTTGCTCATCTTCCACTCTTTCTCATATGCCTGGTTACCACTGATTTGTTTGTCTCTGTGCATTTTCTTTTCTAGAGTGTTCTATAAATGGATCATTACTCTTGCGTTCCATTTATTTTGCTTGCATGATGTATTTGAAAGTCATGTATAGTTTTACAAGTATTAATTTTTTTCTGAGAAATGTTCCCCTCTATGATATATCTAGTCATCGATTTAAGTACATTTTGAGTAAATTATAAAGTATCTTCTAAGCATTTATGGTTTTTTGTGTGAACATGATTTTCAACTAATAATACTAAGAAGTGGGATTAATAAAACATATGACAATTGCATGCTCGGTTTTATGAGAGACAAATTACCATCTAGGATAGTGGCTGAATCAACAATGAGTTCCTACAGGAAATGTATAAGGGTTCATTTCTATTGCTTCAAATTTGTAGCAGCACTGGGTATTGCCAAGAGCTTTGGTTTTCAGGCTCTTCTATGTGTGGTACGCTAACAGCCAACTGTGTGCTAGCACTGTGCATTGTGAGTTTGACTTTCATTTTGTTAATGAAGGTTGACTTTTGCCATTTCTATTTCTGCTGTGGTGAAGGGACCTCATGATTCTAAAGCTTGGATCATTTTTTTCTCTAAGTGAGGTTGTATGAAAGATCTTCATATATTCTGGAGTAAGATACCTTATCTTATATACTTTTCAAGTATCTTCTTGATAGATATGGTTTGTCTCTCCATTTTCCCAGCCCTGTATTCTAGAGAACAGAAGTTTGATTTTTTTTTAATTTTAATTTTTAAAATTTTGCTACTTTCTCTTTTTTGTCCATTATATTGTGAATACATTAAACACATTTTGCCTAGCAAACATATATTTTTGTCTGTTTTTTTCCAGTATTTTATGTTTTGTTTTTTGGTTTAACTTAATTCTATAATGTGAGTAGATTCTCTATGTTCTGTGTAGTATGGATTCTGGCTTACTTTTTATAAGACATCCAACTTTTTCTAATGTGATTTGTTAAACTGCTTGTTGATAACGTCCCTCTCCTGGTTGTTGACAATGTGTTTTCTGACTCTGATTTGCTCTTACACACTCTTAGTTACTACGACTTTATAGCAAGACTTTGAATCAGGTAATATGAATGTGTCAATGCTGTGCTCTTCATGGTTGTTTAGACACCAATTCCTTTATCCCGCTATGTAGGTTTTAGAATCAGTAAGTCAATTTTACTGTGTTGAATCCTTAGAATTGTCACCTTAATGATACAGCTTTCTAATAGATCATGACTCCATTTCCCAGTCCTGTTTTGACTTTTGATCCAAAGTTTATTATTCACAACACACAGATGTTATGCATACTTTGTTAGATGTTTTTGCATATATAATTTGTATGAGTGGGAAGTTAAATGTCTTATACCCTTTGTAAATTATGTCACTTGTTACATATCAATGACTTTTCATTATCAGAAATATGTATGCAAAAAGAGGTTTTATCACTAGTCAGTTTGGAAATTAACAAGTAATTAAAATTAAATAAAAATAAATGTTATCCATGTGTTTTTCTTCTAAAATGGAAAGCATAAAAGTCAATGGTAGCCAGGTGGTGGTGGCACATGCCTTTAATCCCAGCACTAGGGAGGCAGAGGCAGGAGGATCTCTGTGAGTTTGAGACAATCCTGGACTACAGATTTAGTAACAAAACAATTCTTTGGCTATACCTTATATTTGATAAATAAAAAATATCTGCTTTTCCAGTTGGCTACAAATACATATATATATATATATATATATATATATATATATATATATATATATATATATATATATATTTTGTGTTTTCTGAGTAAGTAGCCATGAGGGAAAACTTGTAGCCATGTACCACGTATGGTTCATCCAAATAGAAGAGAAAAGTGGAAGTGAAGAACGGACTTCAAAATATTTCTAGTTTACAAGTTTGCTCAACTCTGTCTTATGCACCTGTGAGTAAAATCCATAACCATGTGTACTGATAGATTCTCTACTTCCTAATCACAAGCAAAAACACACAGAAGTTTGGCAGATTCTTTTGAGTAATCTCTGGGATTCTCATGAAAACCACACTCAAGTTATCATTTGAGTCATGGATGATTTGTGGACTGGAGTTAAAATGATTCTGAAATACAAAAGCCTTTAGTTACACAGACTACAAATTTCACAGTAATTCCTCATCTTGCTTTTTCTTGTTTTTCCATGAATTGTGGGAATTTCTGCAAGAATCCAAGGAAGTTAGATATACATGGGCTTTAGTAGGAATAGTTTATTGCAGTCAGTTGGAAAGCCAAGCACTGACCTATTCTAGTTACTGTAATGGGCCAACAATCCTCCTCCTATTCACATCATTTAGGGAACTCTCTCTCTCTCTCTCTCTCTCTCTCTCTCTCTCTCTCTCTCTCTCTCTCTTTGTTTTTTTGAGACAGGATTTATCTATGTAGCTTTGTGCCTTTCCTGGAATCACTTGGTAGTCCAGGCTGGCCTCGAACTCACAGAGATCCACCTGGCTCTGCCTCCCGAGTGCTGGGATTTAAGGCATGCGCCACCACCGCCCGACTCTTTCCTTCTCTTTTTCCATCTGTAGGATCCACTTTCTTCTGTCAACTTCATGGTTGGTAGAAGTGAGGTGAGTATGTAAGATTATGTGGGATAGATTATGATGAGTTAAGTCAGGGAGAGACCTTCATCTCTTCCACTTGCATCGCATTGCATAGAATTCACCATCACAGTCATAACTAAACACAGAGAGGAGGGGGTGTAGCAGGAATCTTTAAAAGTTCTTATTAATAAAAACAAACTTGGGGCCAGTTATTGGGGTGAATACTGGAAGAACAGAGAGACAGAACAAGCCACAGCTAACCTCACCTGGCCAACTTCTCAGCTGATCTTGTTTCCTCAGACTAGAAGCCTCTGTGTCCTCATATCCAAATGGCTCTCACCTGAACTGTGCTGCTCAAAACCTAAAAGATTAACCAGCGAAATGCTTCTAGTTTCTGGTCCTCATGCCTTATATACCTTTCTGCTTTCTACCACCACTCCCTGGGATTAAAGGCTCACTTTCTGGGATTAAAGGCGTGAGTCACCATACTTGGCTGTATCCTTGAACACATGGATTTCTGCCTCTGGAATGCTAGGATTAAAGGTGTGAGTGCCACCATTTTCTAGCCTTTGTATCTAGTGGCTGTTCTGTCTCTGACCCCAGATAAGTTTATTAGGGTGCACAATATTTTGGGGAACACAATACCACCACAGGGAGGAATGGACTCTCATTATACCTAGAAAGAAGAGGAAACTGGTAGGTATACTGCAACTCTGGTCTCTGTTGCAACACATGGAAATTTCTGCATGTTCTTTGATGAGCTAGGAAAGATTGCAGGTAACATGTTTAGAATATCTAGTCTCCTGTCAACTAAGCCATCACAGAAAGCCACAGAAGAAACAGTCATGTAGAATGTAAGAAAAAAAGATTGATTAAGAAAACCACCAATATTAAATGGATAATTAATTTGTGTGCTGATTCTAGGCATGTGGAGTTTTAGAATAAAATTGAAAATATATCCTCTTTTTGTTCCCCATGAACCTCTGTGCCTTAATATCCTCTAAACAACTGACTCATTTTTCAAATGCCTGTTGAACATGGTTATCAACATTTCATGGATGGTTCAAATTCAGAATGTCAAAGACTGGAGTGCAAAGTTGGTTCTTAAACTACATTTCTATTGGAAAAACAATAACAATGAGGCAATATTCAGGAAATAAGCCATCTCTAATCCCAATATCCCATGCAAGTAGTTTAATGTGGCCCCATTCTTATTTTTAATTTGCATGTAATACTCAAGTTTTGAAATATGTATTCATGTTCTATGAAAGCTCTGCACACTGATACAATGCATTGATCATATCCATCCAGCCCTACCTCCTCCCAGCTCCCACTCGTGCCTCACACTCCACCTCCCTCCCAGCTTCAGGACACATCAGTTTTCATAATCTGCTATTTTTCTCAGTTCCCAACTACAAACATTTGCCATGTTGATACGTAATTTTTATTTTTTAATCATTTCTTGGTACAAAAATCTATGATTTTTTCTGATAGCATAGTTCAACAATTACTGTAGCTTATTAGCTAATCCTCTAGTAATTAGGACACTTGATTTGTTCCCAACTTTGTGTTATGTCAAAGTAAATGACCTGCATTATCTTAATATGGCATTAGTTCGACTTTTGACTCAAACCTTGTATTCTCAATTCTGCACATGTCCCAGAGAAAGCTGCCACATCTCCACTGCTCAGCCTATAACATCACTTCTCTGGATTCCTACAGTCATCTTGGCTCTCACTACCTCTTCATCACCAGGCCCATCCTAGGTAAAGGAAGGACTGACCTGGAGTTTAAGATTTGCTCAACACATCCCAGCCTACTCCACACTTCATTACTTTTTTCTTTGCTCTTCTTTCTTCCTAAAGGAATGTCATTTCTTATTATGAATGGGCTGTGTAAGAGTCTGGGTTGTTTGGATGCACTTTGGAAGATTTATAACTATGGCAGCCTAGTAAGTTATCTGAACTGTGGGGTCAACCAATGCATTCAAGGGCTAATGCTTCTGTGTTCTTGTCCAACAGGGTTTAAAGATGAACAAAGGAAAAGTATGGGAAAGTAACTTTTAAATGATGAAGGAACATGCAGAGAGCAAAACTAATATGATGCACCTCTAGGCTCATCTCTAGGCAACTGCCTTTCTGTAAGTGATACAATGGGAAATACATATTTGGCCTCTATTCTAGTTTCTGGGCATAGAACTCCTAAAACACTAGGAACTTCATGTGATAAGATTGATAAAAGTGCCTTTTGATTTTCCAACAAGGCCCTATCCTGGACAAAGCTTGTGTTGAAGAGGTGGCTTTGAGTGGCATAGATATTCAGGATAGGGACTTGCTATGAAGGGTTTGAATGTCAGCCTCAGTCCTTGGCCTCCTAGGATGGATGTAGGGCTTGAGATGGACTTCGGTCACCAAGGTCCAGTGAGTGAATCAGTCATGCTTACCCAAATAATAAAACCTCTGTAGTAACTAAAAAATAGAATTGAGAGAGCTTTCAGTCTTTCAGTGTCCTGGAAAGAACACAGGAGCTCTGGCTTCCCAAGTCATTTGTCTGTTTCTGAGTTGTAGCCTTTATAATATAAAGTATTAGTAAGGTAAGCACTTTCTTAGGTTTTACAAGTGGACAGAACAAGTGCTCAAACCCAAGGTCATGAGAACCCCAGACTTTGTAGTTTACCAAACAAAGTACCCAGTTTTGCAGCTGGCATCTGAAGTAGGGCAAGTCTGATGGGACTGAGCCCTTTGGCTTGTGGGAGCTGGCAACAAGGTAGATAGTGTTAGAATTAAATTAACTGGCTGGACTATCAGCTGGCATCCACAGAATATAGAATTGATACTGAAAAGGCAGCATGGATTTGGTTCCGGAAGAGAGAATCTCCCAACAGGCTCGAATTTTTAAATTCTTTATTTTGGCAAATTATCCTAGACAGATATTTGTTGCAAACAATTATTAATTATGACCTTGATTTTAAAAAAGAAATTCCAGAGCCCAGGGAACAGCTGAGTGGTCTACTCAGTACTTGGGAGCACTTGCCTACCATTCATGAGGTTCTAGGTATGATAGCCACATCACAAAGGTAAAGAAAAACAGAAACTTCTACAACCATTCAAAGAAGTAGGTCAGTAGGGTGGAACAATGCTTCTTAGACTTCAATGTGTAAATAAACCATTTGAAGGATCTTATTACTACTTTTTTAAAGTTCAAATTCGATTTTTTTCAACTACAGGTAATGTTTTTGATACATTTGCACATTGGCAATTAATTTAATATACTTAGTTTATGCATTACATTACCTCAAACATTCATCATTTCTCTGTGATAAATATATTAAAAAACCCTCTTCTAGTTACCTTGAATTATATAATATAATGTTATTAGCTTTAATTATCATTCCATGTAATAGAAAACCAGAACTTATACTTCTCATCTGTCTCACTTAATATCCATTAATCAATACAGATTATGGTTTGGGAGCAAAGTCCTTACGATCTGGTGTGAACTGTGGACCATCAGGAGAACATCATATGGAAGCCAATTAAACATATTAGACATACAGAACCTCATATTCCATCTCTCCTCACCATCTCTGCCAGAATCTTCATTTGAACAAAACCCCAAGGTGTTTCACATGCACAGGAAAGTTTGAGCTGAACTGCTCTCAACTTCAGTTTTGTTTTCTCTAAATGCATTGTTCCCAACATACAGTATATATAGCTGAGGAGTGAAAACTATCATAGAGATTGATCAACGTCAGAGTTCAGGCTCAAAATATTGTTCCTCACAACTACACAAAAGGGAACTGCTGTCAGGTTTGAAGAGTGGGGGCAGGTGCAAAGATGTGCTTAGTGTTCTGAGGAAGATCTTCAACTTCAACACCCAGCAAGCCACACTGCCAGGCTAGTACTGGGCTCTCCTCATTGCCTACCACACCAGGTACAAAGTAGTTACTGAACCTGCCCAGCCTTGTCCTGGTAATGCAGATGAGGGAGGTCTGCAGCTTTCTTAAATTAAAGCTCAAATGTAAAATGTTCAGAAGACTTCAGAAAGAAAAAAAAAAGATGTAGAGCAATTTTTAAAAGAAGATTTAATTGCCTAAATATGCACTGACACTTGAAGGTGTGGTGGGTTCCTAGGGAAACAAAAACACTTTCAGTTCTTTCATCCGTCCTTGCATTTCAAAAACATTCACTGACCATCAAGTCTGTACCAGACCAAAGCTGAGTCACATCAGTGAATAATACAATGCAGTGACTGTCCTTTGGGACCTCCCAGCATGGGGTGGGCAGGATGACAATGCATTCCTCCTTGGTGTCCAAAGTGGTTTAACAGAAGAAAACAAGGGGGAGCCAGAGTCCCAGGGGAAAAAGTAGGCAACTATCAGAGACTGCAAGTCTTGAAAATAAGAAGGGATTCATTGGACAGGTGAGAAAGAAGACTGTGGGTGCTGGAGAAGGGGAGCAGCAGAGGAGGAAGGAGGAGCATGAGCAGGGAGAGAGGCATTGCTCTCCTCAGGTGATAAACTAGGGCATTCCAGCCAAGCTGCTCTAGTTGTTGGGAGGCTACCATAATCCAGATCACTGTGAGGCTGGAAAGCAAGACCAACCAACAGAGGAGCGGACAAAGAAAATGTGGTGTATGTGTACAAGAGAAGCTCTCCAGGCACAAAGAAGACCGAAGTTCTGTCAGTGTTTCAAGACAATGGATGCGACTGGATGTAAGTAAGTCAGCTTCAGAAAGACAAGTGTCGCATGCCTTCTCTCATTTGTGGGCCCAAGACTTTACCTAGATACATGAAACCATATAAGTGCAGATGACAAGAAAGGAGGAGTGAATCTGGGGAACTACAGGCACTAATGGGAAGAGGTAGAGGAGAGGTTAGTTAGTGGGTGAGGGGAGGAATATGATCGATATATTATCCACTTGCATGAAAAATGGGCTAAATGTACCCTAAGACAATAAAATAAAATCTGAAAGTTGTTTTTCCTGATATTAGTTATCTATTACTGCCTAATCAAATTTTCTCAAATTTGGCATCTTGAAACAACAATTTTTGATTTACTCCATCCAGGCAAGATGCCATCATGCCACAGCCATCAAAAACTTGAGGAGTTGGAGGGGCACTGACCAAACTGTCTCAGTCACCCATATGTTAACTGGATGCTTCTGCTCATCACCATGTGGCCTCAACACATGGAGGCTGACCTAACCACAAGCAAGTGTTTCTAGGCTTGATAGTGATACATCATTATGTCCAGAGTATCCTATTGGCTTACTTGGGTCAGCCCCACAGGGTGTAAAATGGGACTCTCTAGGGCATGAGCACTAGGAGATGGGGCTATTGGGAATATGGGAGAGGCGTATCACCCTCCTGTGACTTTAGAGGAGAAGTTTTTATCATGAACCCTATAGTTTGACTGCAACAACAGAGCTTACATGTGAAAAGAGCGCACTGTGATGGGAAGAATTCAGGTCCACAAAGAGAGACGATCTTCAACTCTGTGGCTGTGGATGTTCTCTAGGGAGGTCACCTCACTGCTTAGGCCTCACATTCCTCATCTATGAGGTCAGCCTAACAGGCTGACTTCCCAGGAAAGACTGGAGAGGAACATAGGGATCTGTTGAATGCCAGAGGAAGATACTAAGACGTTATCTGCAGGCAGTCAGTGATAGTTAACAGCTTTTAAACTCAAGGAAATAGGGACCCATGGAATAATTTGAGGGAGATTCCGGAAGCAGTATAGACAATCAGGGAGAGGCATTCAGAATACACAGTAGACTAGTGTCTCCCAGTGCTCACAAATGAGGTACATGGTCCCATTCTTGGCTCCTGGTGATAGGGATGAAGGTACAGCCTCACTCCAAACTCGTATGGGCTAGAGGACCACTCAGCACATCACTGCCCCATTTCTGTTTAGGTAGCATTTCAAAGAAAAAAAAATCTACTTAGTATCAAAAAGATTACAGATATCTATCATCCCTTTGCCTTCTCTTGAAATGACAGTTTGCATACCAAAAAACTTCCTGGGTTTATAGAATATTAATCTTTGCCTTAGGACTCAAGATCCACCAAAAGCTACAAAACCAACAAAAAGGTAGGAACTACGGAAGGAAGGAATGTCCCCACAGGAAGCTCTGCATTTGACTTCGAGCTCCTTCTCAGAGACTCGGTTCAGGCCTTTACTCTGGTCTTTAGGACATCAAAACAACACAATTCTAAATGGCAAAACCAGGATGCATTCCTCATTCCGGTAGAAAGTGAAGGAAAACCAAGAGACAAGAATCTAGTATCTGTTGAAAATGCAGGTTTATTCTGCTTCCCTTGAATTCAGAAAGACATGAAATTATTCCTGTTTATGCCTACTCAAACTGAACTAAGTATGTTTTAAAGCTATAGTGGAGACAAATATGAGCTCAGAACTAAAGGCTTCAGCGGGAGTACGGCTAATATTCTGGATTTACTTTTTCTTATTTATAGTGTACATAAGGTTGGGGGGGGTAGAAGCTGCTTTGGGGCTTATCCTTGAATAACAAGAATGTCTCCTACTAAATGCAACTCTGAGAGATTAGAGAAGAGACTTGAAAAAGAATTTGAAGAGTCATGATCCCCTGTCCTCCCACTTCAATAAACCCTGTCTCTTCTATTAATTATTGCATTACACCATAAGCTGTAGAGCTTAGAAACTCCCACTCTCTCCACAGACTCACTCATGCATGGAGCATTTGTGATTGATGGACCAGTGAGATTGAAATGTGCAAATGGAGATGAAACAGCCCAAGATTAAACATCTTCTGGGTATAGACTGGCATCATTCCAGTATCTGAAACTGGCCCAGCTCTGCAGGGATGAACAGGCAAGGAAAGATGCTTCATTTCAGCCACATACTCAGATAATCCCTCCCCTTCCTGAGCCTCCAAATGCACCCCAATCAACTTCCTCTTTTAAGAGCTGCACACAACAAATATTGGATGAGGACCTAGAGAACTCACACAAAAACAGGGCCCTTAGGAAACATATGAAGTTTATAGAGAGTTAAGAAAGAGCCCAAGTTCACAGGAGCTTAGAGTCTGGGGCAGTGTTTTCAACACAATAGAATTACCTACAGCCTTAAGAAAGGACTAATGGTTCCCTCTGCTAGATAAGTTATAATCTCTAAGGTGAAGCTGAATGTAGAGGCAACACTAAGAATCACCCAGAAAGAGACAGGAATATCAAAGGATTGTCATGGTTTGTTGCTGAGTGAACAAAAGGTCTGTTGGAGCCCAGAGGAAGAACCCAAGGAGCCAGAGGCTGGCTAGAAGACACCTGGCATTTCCTATTTTGTTTGATGGGGAAAGGTAGTAAGAGGGTGTGGTAAGGATGGAGCGGTATGAGCAGCATGTGCCTAAAAGCATAGCGTGCCCTATAATTGCAAGCTCTGCTGTATACCTGGAGAGAATGATTCCATAGGAAAGAGGTAAGTAGTCAGAAAAAAACCAGAGAGAGGGAGGGAGGGAGGGAGGGAGAGAGAGAGAGAGAGAGAGAGAGAGAGACCAAACAGCAGTCAAATTGCATTCATCCTAAATCTTTGATTTCATGAGGTATATCCAAATACAGAGAGTGGACTTTATATGATGGGGTGCAGTGGGGGGATAAAGGAGGAGGACGCAGGCCATCTGAACACAGGAAAGAGGTAGAGGGAGAATGGAGAAGGAGTGGATTTGAAGGATGAGAGCTGAAGAGCAGATGAAACAGAGGCTGATTAGTTATGAAAGTAAAACAAAGACAAGGTTGACTGCAGTCCCTTCAACAGGGTGACCAGACGACCAGAAGAACATCAAGGAAGAAGATGGAGACATTCATTTTTCCAGCACCATGTCCTCTGCTGCTATGGCTCCTGACACCCTTCAGCTTCATAGCTAAGCAAACTTTTCACAAGTCATTAGATCTTACTTCTGTAGCGAACACAGCAACAAGAAACCTCTGGGTGGGTTCTTTGTTGTGATTTCATTTATTGTGAGCTGCCATATGGGTGTTGGGAATTGAACTCACATCCTCTGGAAAAGTAGCCAATTCTCTCAATGGTTGAGCCATCTCTCCTGGCCTTAGGTGGGTTATTTGAAGAAATATTTTCAGTTCTTTGAAAGACTTTGCTGTGCAGCCCAATGCTCCACCATGGCCTCACTTTTCTCACTGAGACTGCCTATTGCTCCATCTGAGGTCATATCTCTGACTAGTTAGAAGACACTGTCCTCCAGGATGAGAGACTGGAGGACAGCCCGTGTCTGCTGCTCATCAGATGGATGGAGAACGGAAAGGTAGAAGGGAATGGGGACAAGCTCTCTTCCATCTTGTCCAGTCATGAGCAATAGATTTTGAAAGCTTGGATGATGTGGATAAATAAACGAGATAAGAAAATTAAACTGTATGTGACTGATTCTGAGGGTAAACAAAAGATTTCCTGATAATCCATGAACAACAGTTTCATTCCCATGTATACCCATACCAAGAAATTCATTTAGGGTCACCAAAAGACACATACTATGGCCCTTATGGCAGAATTATTAGTAAAGCCCAAAATAGGGAATCACTCACTGATCATCAGTTAGTAAACTGATAATTGTTATATACTCACTTAGTGAAAATGAATGATCTGCAATAAGATAAAACAAGAGAAATAATTTGCACAAGCCAGAGACTTAGCAAAAAAAAAATTGACATGAAAACATATATACATCTATTTCCATGAAGTATCATAACAAGCCAGTTTCATTTAGGAGTTCATGTTAGGAGTGGGTTGTGTCTGGAGAGCTGAGGGGTGGTAATAATGCAGGGGAGTTGGGCCCATCAATACCTTCTCCTGAGCTAGTCATATTTGGCCTTAACTCAAATGCAAGTAACGTGTGTTTATTCTTTGAAAACCCATTAAGCTGGACACTGAAAAACATGTCATTTCCCCCATCTTAACTACAAATGCATACACATACTTGCTCAAAAACATTTAATTGGATTTTTCTAACCCAAACAATAAAATAAAGAGACCTACATTCTGTCAGGAAGCAAAGCAAGGATATCTACTACTGAGTACAATTGTCTTAACTGCTCATGATGAAAGGGTCAAAGGGACACAAGCTACTAAAAATTGTTCCTCTAAAGACACCTATAGGAATATGTATGTTCTTTCACTCTGGAAGGTGTTCTGTGAAAATGATTGGGAAACCTTCAAAATTAAAAACTATGCTCAGGTGGGTCTGACTCACAGCCACACACATCTGACCTTCCTCTCCAGACATTCTGGCAGCAGCTTAGAGTCAGGTTGTCATAGTCCTCAGTCCTCAGCTGGGTAATACAGCCTTGTCTAAGGTAACGTTGTCACTGAAGCCAGATCATTTCAGTTATGAGTCCAAGTTGATGTCATTCATTGACTAGAACAAACTATGTGCATTCATCGTGATGGGATGTCTTGCAGGTTCAAGTCTATGGAAAAACTGGCCTAAAACTGACCAAGGACTTAGGTGGCAAATGACTCCTAGGAGTCTGGTTAGCCCCTCACAATTTAAATTATCTTATGTATCAAAAATGTTTCTATATCACAATGAAAATCTTTTGAAAACCTTTCCATACTTACTTACCTTTTACATACCTTGACACTGTGGATACTAAAATACAGACAATTATAAAGGAATGGTGTGTGTGTGTGTGTGTGTGTGTGTGTGTGTGTGTGTGTTTATGCGCACATGTCCATGCATTACTCATGTAATTGATTTCATTTATTTAACTGGTGATGTCAGAGGTGGATCAAATCAGCACTTCTCAAATTGCCTTCCCTCCCCTACCTTCCCAGGGGTATCGAGTGGCACCTTTACTAAAGGCGCTCTTATACAGTGGCCAGAGCCAGGAACCTCCAGGTTCTTGTTACATCCAGGAGCTGGGCCAATACCGTAGCAGGGATTTAAGGTCTGATTTTGGCCTTCCAGTAGATGTAAAAGTGGATCTTCATAGGCTCCCATGCAGTGATGTGCTCTCACTGGGACAAGCCCCCTATGTGACCCCATTCCTAGAATGCTCACTTTGTTTCCTCCACATGCAGCCTTCCTCATTATCATCAGTGATGAAGCCATAGGTAGTTCAAAAATCTTACAAGACCTGCTACCCACATTTCATAAAATTCAATCACCTGGGAAAACCAACTCATTCATCACCTGAGTAACAGTACTTTTAGAAATGGTGAAAAACCAATATCATTAAAATATAGACCTCTGTTGTTGAGTGATTGATAGGGGAAATTTATTTTGAAAGGAGATCTTTGGGCTGTTCACAACAGTGGCTGCACAAGTAAAGGGAAATTGAACCCAAATGTCCAAGTGTAGCCCTTGAAACTCTGAACAAACAGATAAGCTGAAGTTAGAGCAGTATTTACTGAAGAAGGATTTGGGGTCAACTGTTGAGAGAGACATAGATGCCATCATAATAAATACAAGTGATACTATCATTGCCCTCTTGAGGGTGTGGCCATGTGGAGGGTCTGCACTGTCTTGGGACTTGTTTTGTAACCTTATGCTGCTCCCTCCTTTCTGACTTGTCCTTTTGACTTGGAACACTCAACTTTATCTAGAACCTAGAAAAAGCCTGATTTAGTTTTTAAGGTTACAATGCTGGGAAATTCAGCTTTGTCTGAGTCAAAAACTCATTATTGTAAGGTCTGTGTTATCCTGCCTCCCAATTCAACCATAAAAACCCTCATGGGTTTCTGTGTCACCCCTGACCTTCCTGTACTCTAAGAAGTAAGGACACTTTCCAAGCCACTGAAGGAGTGGCCATGGTGCCCTTGTCAGCATATTTCATTTCTTTCTCTTTCCTACTCAAATGGAAATGAAAATAGACATGAAAAATACTTTGAAGCTCATCACTAAATATGATGTGAAAATATAACTAAATGGTCCTTGAACAGATTCTTAGAATTGTCCATTTGAAGTTCCCTTCCTGGAAGCCCCTTTCAGGAGAAGGAGTGGTCTTAACTCACAGTCTGATGGCATTTCTCGCTACCCACTTTCAGAAAGGCAGACTCAACTTGTTCTGCCCACACTCCACCCTCATGGTGGAAGAATTCATGCAACCACTTGGTTGAGAAGTTCAGCATTATGTTTTAAAAGAATGTCCTCCTCCACAAATCTAGGTTTGACTTTCAACCTCTGCTCATTGTTCTGTTTTATCAAATTAGTTATTGGATCTCTCAAACACTCATTTTCCTCATTTGCAGTTAAGGTAACATCTCCATGAGAGTTGGCTTGAGATAACATGAGATTAAAAACCCTTAGGAGATGCAGGGGCTATAGAGTTGACCAACTTGCACCAGGCCTCAAGGCCTATAAATGACAGCCCCAGGAATTGAATCCAGGCTGTGTGATCCCAGAATTCTTACTATTGTAGTGGAATATTCCTTTACACTATGAAGATTTGTTTTATTTTATTAAACTAAACTCTGATTGGTTTAATAAAAAGCTGAATGGCTAATAGCTATATAGAATTTTGGGGGCAGAGAGAATACTGGGAAGAAGAAGGACAGAGAAGCCAGACAGACGTGGAATTAGTTGGACACACAAAATGGATAGAGATAAAAACCATATGGTAGAAAGCAAATTAATAAAAATATGGGTTAATTTAAATTATAAAAACTAGTTAGGAACAAGCTTAAGTTACTGGCCGAGCTTCATAATTAATAATAATCTGTGTTGTGATTTGGGAGCTGGTAGGCAGGACAGAAAAAATCCTCCTACATGTCATCACCTTGAGAAGCATATATACCACAAGCTAAGTATTAATAGTATAACTCATTGTCCAAAGGAAGAGCACAGTAAGGCTGTCTACTGTAGTTAGGGAAACCATAAACTAGAAAGTAGATATTAAATAAATGAAGTTGTTTGGGTGGAGGGAAGTGGGCCCACTTTGTGGTGAGGTTGGCAATGAGAACATTCTCGGCAGAAGAGCTATAGGTACCATAGGCCAGGAGGCAAGAGAGAACATGGCACTTTATGGTTGCTCAACATAGTTAAACAATCAAGATTATGGAAACTACTCTTGGAATGCCTTCTGGGCCAATAAACATAGAACACACTAACCCTCTGGACTGTGTGGAGACCACTTGTGTGCTCCTTGACATGGCAATCCAATTACAAGCTTCCTGAGGACAGGATCTAGATTTAGGGCTTAGCTCTTTCTGTAGAACAAATTGCATGTCAACATCTCTTAATTCCCTGGACAATATCTAGTCCTTTAAATTTATGAATGAGTTAGTAAAGATAATTTTTCATTAATGCATGTATTCTCTAAGTGACCAAGGATGTGGCTAGGATTTGTTCCATCTATGAAGAGTACCAAAGGATCATGATGTGTGTGTAAATTGTCCTCTGTGCACAGTCAGATGCACTATGGACTCATGGAGTGGACTACAGAGAGGCTGTGGCTAATGCACCATAAAGGTATGTTTTGGAGGAAAGGATAAATGGTCATTACGATTCTGGACTGTAAGTGGACTCTCAGACTGTCCCAGTAAGACCCTTTTCCTGTTTATATTTGGAGAGACAATAGTCAACTTTTTGTTTGCTTTAGACAGAAAACATGTACCTTAATGGTTTTTCTGCATTCAACAGCTATTTGTTTCTCATCATACTTTTTGTGGGTGTATATATTATTATGTGTGTGCATGTATGTGTCTATGTGTGCACATTATATGTGCGTGCAAGTGTGAAAGTCAGATGGCAACCTTGGGTACCAGTCTTTACCTTCCACCTAGTTTAAAACAGGTCTCTTATGTTTACCACTGTGAACACTAAGCTAGCTACCCTTCAAGCCTCTGGGGAAGATTCCCCTCTACTGGCTTCCCATCTTGCATAGGAGCATTGGGATTATAAATATGTGCTGCTGTGTCTGGCTTTGCATGTGTTATTGGGATTCAAACTTAGGTACTCATGTTTGCACAGCAAATATTATACCCAATGAGCCATCACCCCAGGCCCCATCATAAGTTTTAGAATTATGGAAAGTTACTTTTTGATGGCTGAATGACAGCAGGCTGCTGAAGGAGAAGAGTCAGCCCCAAATCAAACAGGGAGGTCTTCTGAGGTGATGCTACTCATAACTGGCATATATTGAAATTTTGGTTTTCTGCTAACTATCCATGAAGGATGTCATGGCATTAGATGCCTCCCCACTGTATATTTTGGAGATGTTCTTAAAATGGCTACCTTTGTTCTTGAGTGGAGTGTGGTTGTAACTCTGATTCTGGTGGTAGTCAGTTGCAGGGCTTAGATAAACAAAAACAACTCTTTGTTTGGAAAAGCTCCAAACTTATAGAACAAACTTACAAAACTAGAGCAAAGCATGCCTTCGAGTAGGAAGGTTCCTCTATTGTAAATGTTTTACAATATTGGCTTTAATTGTCTGTCTGTTTAACTAGCTATGCCATACCTTGGCTGCCTAATAGAAAATAGAAGTTTATTTGTCACATTTCTGAGGCCCTGGAGTAAGTCTGTGACCAATGTGCTTGCAGGTTCAATGTCTGACGAGAGTCAGCTTCATGATTAGTGGGTGATGTTTTTCTTGCATCCTCACATGGTAGATGATGCCTTCCCCCCACATCCTCACTGGGTGGATGGGGAAAGGAATTCCATGGGTGTCTTTTATAAAGGCACTGGTCTCATTCAGAAGGGCTCTGACCTTGTGAACCCAAAGCCCCATGGTTCAATACCGCCACACTAGAGTTAGGATTTCACATGTAAGACTTGGCAGAAAGTAAATATCCAGTCTAGAACAGCTTCCATTTATCAGGAATAACCACACACAGTCTTTCCTTGTCATTTCTGTTATGATTTATTTTTAAAAAGATATGTACTTTTTATTGATGTGTGTGAGTGTTTTGCCTATATGTATGTATGTGTATCACTTGTGTGCCTGGTACTTGCAGAAGCCAGAAAAGGTATTGGCTGTCCTGGAACTGGAATTACAGATGGTTGTGAGCCACCATGTGGGTGCTAGGAATTGAACACATGTCCTCTGAAAGAGCAGCAAGTGCCATTAACAACTGAGCTACCTCTCCAGTCCCAAATATAGATTTTTTTGAAGACTATTTTACCACTTTTTGAAATGTAAAATATTTATTTGAACAAATCATGAACAGTTTGACCTAGAGCAACATCAAAACCATCTGACCCAATCCTCTGTTCTTGTAAATGAAGATGTGAAGATCCAGGTAGGTAACTGAGCTAGGGTAATACAGGACACTAATGTGGGGATGGGTGGGAGAAATAAACCTGTAGCTCAGACTTCAAACTGCGGGTATATAACTTTCATATCCCACAGTCTGGACAAGGAGACTTACTATACTCTGAACACTCTGTGATACATGTATAACTTCATCTTTGGTAAGAGGCTCACCTCTGATTACATTTGAGTGTCTTTCTCCTCTGGATCCATGACTTGAACAAGACTCTGTATAGATTATGTGGGGTGGAAATAATCTAAGGGGTTTCCTATTCCAAGTGTAGATTTTGGAGTGAGTTGTATGTACTGCTATCTTAATACTGGGGCTATAAGCATATCTGCTACCCTATAAAGCTCCCCACATCCCTGTCTTAGGATTTTTATTGCTGTGAAGAAACACCATGACCACGGCAACTCTTATAAGGAAAACATTTCATTGGGGTGGCTCACTTACAGTTTCAGAGGTTCAGTCTATTATCATCATGGTGGCATGCAGGCAAATGTGGTGCTGGAGAAGTAGCTGAGAGTCCTACATCTCGCAGGCAACAGGAAGTTGACTATGATACCGAGCAAAGCTTAAGCAAAAGACTTCAAAGCCCACCCCCACAGTGACACATTTACTCCACCAACAAGGCTACAACCACTTCAACAAAGCCACACCTCCTAATAGTACCACTCCCTATGAGATTATGGGGGCCAACTACATTCAAACTACCACAACCCCACTTCTGTCACTAGTCATGAATCTGGGCCTACGCTTTTGCATTTAATGAGAGGAAGAAGTTGAATAGGATGGCCCTTAATTGCCCTCCAGATTAAACTGCATATGAGTTTTTAAAAGTAAATCTAAATAACTGCTCATGTTCAAAGGCAATTAGTGCTCTTAGTAGAATCAAAATAATCACAGCAAGCCCCTTGGTTACCTAGATCTTAGGAAAACTTGATGTGGATTTGCAAGAGCAGATGAAACTTGAAAGCAGCAAAGCTCATTGTATTGTGATTACTGAGGGGGAAGATCATGCCTTGGCCTGGGCACAAAACGTAGTTTAGCTCATGCAGATAAACTGACACATTCCCATTGAGATTCCAAGATGCTCACATATTGCAAAACATATTCGTAGGATCTAAAGACTTCTTTCTGGCTGATAACAAGATTCCTGCAATAACACGCATTTACGGTATTTTCCAAATACCCCAAGGCATGCATCACTGTAAAGAACACACGTGCATTTCATTGCAGTAACCCACTTTTGTGCTTAATTAAGTTTCATTTGGCAAAAGTGACTATAGGAATTTGATACATTATTACTGACTAGCATTACCAATGTACCTTACAGGCTTCTGCCCGGGATAACTCTGGCACAGAGTGTCCAAGCTGCCAAAGCAAGCAGAACATTCCCCAGGGCAGCCCCTCGGACCTAGAAAGAGGAACCTGAGAGCTCACAGGAGGTGTGGGCTCCTGATGCTTTGAAAGGCTGCTCAGAGGCTCCTTGCCTAATTGACTATTTGAATCAGTTCATGCCTTTGTTTGGGCACTCTTCTGGATTTCAAACATCTGTGTTGGGCATAGTGTAAACATAGGAGTGTAGAGTCTACTCATGTAGTAATTCACAAGGCTCTTGTGCCTAACATTCTGTAGGAGGCAGCTCTGAGAATAGAAAGCAGTTCTCTGAGGAACAACTTACCAGAAAAGAAAGAAGAAAGAAGGAAAAGGAAGAGGAGGGGGAACAGGAGGAGGCAGAGGGGGAGGAGGGGGAGGAGGGGAGAGAGGGAGGCAGTGAGAGGGGGAGGGAGGGGGGAGGGGGAGGGGGAGGGGAGAGGGAGAGGGAGAGAGAGAGAGAGAGAGAGAGAGAGAGAGAGAGAGAGAGAGAGAGAACATGATTAAGAACATGATTTAGCCTCTTGGCCCCTCCTTCACTTAAACGATGAGCTTTCCAGCGGCCACTTTTCAAGAGTGAGAGGATGGAAGAATACACAGGAGTGTTGGCTGCCTGACAGACTTGGTTCTCAGTGTGTATTTCTTTCTTCTTGTCGTGAAAGTGGTTCAGAAAGTGTTGATAATCACGTATTGAGTAGGAGCAAACAGATTTGCTCTGAAGTGGTCTCAGGATGTGTTGAACCTGAGATTTTTTTCATGAGTCAATTAGTGCTTATTTCCTTTCAAAGCAATGTTCTGGAGGTTGATTATATCATTGAGTTTGTTTCTGCAAGACTTAGGGGAAATTTTTAAAGTTTGTGTGTGTGTGTGTGTGTGTGTGTGTGTGTGTGTGTGTGTGAGAGAGAGAGAGAGAGAGAGAGAGAGAGAGTAAGAAAGAGAGAGAGACATGTATGTGTGATGTATATGTGTGTTTTTGTATATGTGAGTGTGGATGTGTAGAAACCAAACTCTGTGTGAGTGTGAGTGTGCTAAGGTATGTGTGCACTGACATAGGAGCACCGACATTGCAGACACACACTATTGTTCCTGACTTTACGTGGTTGGGCAGGATGAGGGCCCAAGTTTGAACAGCCATTGAGCTATTCATCTACTCTGAAAAAAATGTACATTTTAATATATTTATTTCTTTAAAAACTTGGAAGTTTAGATATGGGGTACCCAGACTTCTGTTTTCTAATCAGTTTCCCCAGTTAACATCATGCATCATTTTCCCCAATTCTTAGCATCGTGTATTAGCATGGCACGGGCATCACACCTAACAAACCAATGTTGGTACATTTTGCCAACCAGCAGTGACTATACTATTGGTTCTTGAATTCTATGCTTTATTTGGGGCCCAGGAGCTTTTCCTGTTATCATCCCAGATGCCATCCAGTCCCACATTACATTTGCCACCTGCCCTTAGCTTCTCTGGTCTATGACAGTTCTCAATTGTTCCTTGTTTCTGAGGACCATGGTCATTTGTATAGTACTGGTCAGAATGGCCCATGTTCAGATGTTTCAGATATTTTTCTCATGGGCAGTCCAGGATTCTATGGCTTAGGGAAAAAGACCTCAGAGGCACAGTGGAAATCCAGTGCCTGACACTGGGGATATAGACAGTTGAGATGCTGGCACTGTAGAGGGATGATGCCATATGTATCCACTGTAATGTTCTTCCTAAACCTGCTACAATCTCTATCTTAAACAAAATCATTAAGCACTACGCATATGCAAGAGGTGGCAGCATGTTAAGCTCCACTGTCCAAAGAATGTTTTCAGTTGGGTTGTTTTACCACGTATATGACAATACTGGGATAATTCATTTCCATTGTCCATCATACCCAATAGTAGTTCCTAGTACCTTAAAGTAGGGACCTCTCAATGTTGCCAATTCACCCACATCACAAGAATTAGAATATCTTTACCCAAAAAGATCAAGTTGAAGAAAATTTTTATAATTCTCCATCTATGTATATAATCCATGGCAGCGTCCACTCATCATTTAAATGCCATATGTATTCTATGCATGAATAAGCACATGCATTTATAACTTAGGAAGACAAATTGCAATTTGGGTTATTTTATGGATTTTTTTTTCTTAGCATTAATAGCAACATGTTCCTCTTTAAAACTGATTTCTTACCAGAGTGTATTTACCTTGGTTAATTAGAGCAGAGGATTATTTTGATGCCAGTTATACCTATTTTCTTTCCCCATAGTACTTATCTGTAGCAACGGACTTTGATATGCATCAGCAAAACTGT
This sequence comes from Peromyscus attwateri, assembly GCA_902168425.1. NCBI lineage: Eukaryota > Metazoa > Chordata > Mammalia > Rodentia > Cricetidae > Peromyscus > Peromyscus attwateri. The sequence goes on from CABHPP010123570.1 coordinate 36,023, forward strand.
TAGGAAGTGGTTCAGAGAGTCTGAATTATCAAGTTCTTGGACTTTGTGTTTTTATGTGACAGCCATGAGTCAATAACAGAAACAGACTTCTTACAAATGGCGACTTTCAGTTGTAAGAGCTTCAAGATGCAGAGAGAAGCCAAGGGCCATGTTTCTTTTCCCATCCCAAGGTGACCATAAAACACGAAGCACTAAAGCCCAAAGGAATCAAAGCACTAAACATTATTAAATGTGATGGGCTGGGGGAAGAGTGAGCCTTCTTTATCCGCAACAGAGAGAGTGAAAAGTGTTAGAGATGAAAAGTACCCTCGTTCCTGACAGATAAATGAGTAAAGACTGCACACTTGATTTCATCGATTACAGTTTTTAAAAGAGTCACTCAGTTTAGTTTTAATGCCTCAGTGTTTTGTCTGCAAGTGTGTATGTGCACTACAAGTGTGCTTAATACTGGTGAAGGTCAGAAGAGGGCATCAGGTTCCCTGGAACTGGAGTTAGGGATAGTTGTGAACTATTATGTGGGTGCTGGGAATTGAGCCCTCCTCGGCAAGAGCAACCAGTGCTTTTAACCACTAAGCCATCTCTCCAGCCCTGATTACAATATTTTTGAGAAGAGATGGTAAGGAGGAAAGGATGGATCATACTGAATACCAGATCTTAGTAATTCCTAGGTAAGTAGTTAGGAATCTCAGAGTAGAAAAGTTTACTCCCACTATTTGCGAAATGTAAAACTCACAGAGCTGTTTTGCACTTAAGCTGATGAATGCAAGGTGGGGAAACACTTACTGACAGGCAGGCACTGAACATGTCTCAGAGTGTAGGGTGATTTCTGAAAGAATCAACGATTTCGGTCGTCTGGGAGAGAGGTGAGGGTGTGGCTGTCCTTGTGAGTCTGTGGTACAATAGGGGAGGATACAGAATAACCTCAAATGCCAGTGTGATGGGGAAGAGGCATCCTCATTTTCCTCCTGACCTTAGAGGCATTATATTTTTACTAAGTGTTTCCTTTCCCAGAATCTAAGTTTATTTACTTACATTTACAAGAAAGTATTTTCAAATTTTATATTTTGATATAAAATACTTAATTTAAATAAAATTGATTTAGCTGATATTCAACAGATTTGCCTATATATATATATATATATATATATATATATATTGTTGTATTGAGTTGAAGAGTATCCCCACAAAATTCATAGGTACTTACAACTTTGTTTGGAAATCGGATCCTTGTGGATACAATTAGTTAAGTTGCTGAACTGAGCCCCAATCCATTCCAGGTCTGGAAGCATGTTTAGGACAAAAGGCGGGAGAGTAACTCTTGCATAGAGACCAGTTGTCTTGCTGAGAAATTAACAATCAAGCATTGCTTGCTGGATGAGAAGGTTTACGGTGTGAGGCAGGAGAGAGCAGATGGGTTGGGTGGAACCAGGTATTCAAGCATTTGTCAGTCTGACCTGTGGATATGTTGGCACCTCATTCTGTATGTGCCAAGCAATGTGGAGGGACTTTAGCAGAGGAGTGACAGATGAGATTTAGACTCTAGGAAGGTCACCCTGAGATGAAGCTTTGGAGCAAGGAGGCAGGCAGGGAAGTATGTCTGGAAATTGGAATGACCATCCCAACCAGAAAATGTGGGAGTGAATTCATTGTAAACAAATGCGCTGCATTAAGGACTGTTTCAGTTTCTTGTTAAAACACCAATCTACTACATTACAAATACAGTCCAATTATGTAATTCTTCTTGATAAATATCCTCACTCTCTCAGATCAGTTCTGTGATCAGGAAGTATTTACTTGAGATGCAGAGCAAGGGTGTGCCTAGGAGAAGAGGGAGGGCTGAATGGTGGTTGCCTCAGAAATCTAGACAGCTCCAGCAGCAAGAACAGTGCCAGGCAGCAGCATATGCTCATGTTTGCATGTCCTGTTCTCTGCTTCCTGATCCCACTTCTTGTTGACTTTTCCCTCTACAGCATGCACAGATGCCAAGAGCCAACCTGAGGAATTACCTAATAATGCAGTCATGCTTTTAGCAATCCACATTAGCCTTATTTGACAGACCGTCAGTGTACAGGGACAAAGAGAGATCTTTATAGTGTAGATTTTAATGCTAAACCCTGCCATAAAGTGCTCAGCTATACTTCACAGAAAGAAAACTATATTTGGTGAACAATGAAGTCAAGTTAAAACAAGAAAAAGAAAGTATGTTCTGTTCTTTGCTAAATGTTTCCCTGCCAAGTGCAGAAATTCCAGTTTTCAAGGCCATATACAAAGCTAATATCTTAAAAGGCAAGAGCTGCATGCAAGGATCATGGAAGGTAGACAAAGTTCCCAGGGTGGAGGGGTGTGGGGTGGGTGTCAGAAGGTATTGTGTAGATGGCCTGTAGCATGGGATTTGAAAAACACAGTTTTTCTTTGGGGCTGGATCACTGTGGCAGATGGCGTCTAATTTTTTCTTCTTGTAGCAAATATGGCAGAGACATCAAAACAGCACTCCAGGACCTCCAGTGAAGTTGGGGAGTGGAATTTATGTCCAGCCTCCAACTCTAACTCCTGTGAAACTTTGGAAAATCAGTTCTGCAAGCTGGGTGTTTTCCTCATCAGTAAAACGAGTGCTGGATTAGATCGTCTCTAAATTCCTTTTCATTCTGACAAATCTTTTACGCCCCAATGTCTTATCTGTGAAGACTTGATAATATCCTTTATATAGTAATGGTGTTTGTTTTCCCACTTTATTAGACAGGTAATATGCTCTGTCTCATGAGGATGACTTGAGGATTACCCTTAAAATGGGAACACTAATCAAAGGAGTTAGCACAGGACGTGTCAAATTGTGTATTCTCAATGAACACAAAGGTCCTTTACCAGCTTCCTATTTATTAAAAAAAGTTAACTGAGTACCTACTATGACCTAGGTAGTCTCTTGGGGTGTAGATATATAGTAATATATACACACACCCAAATGTATATAATCTGTATATATATATATATATATATATATATACATGTATACATACATACCTTCCCCCACATATATAGAAACATTTGCTGTCTTGATGCAGTTTGACTAATGAATACATATGAACAGAATATTTCTTCCCCATCTTTCCTCTTGTCTTTGCTCTTGGTCAGTTTTAGATCCTGATCCAGAGGGGTTATCAAAGGGCAAAGCCCTGCTGTATGAGCTATGATTATCACTCAGTGACCACTCCTGGACCTTTCTTCACTAGAGGGTCTAGAAAGAGATGGACACATGATCATAGATTGGAAAAAGAGGAATAGGAGTCATCAAAGCACATGGATGTGAGTGCTGTGCTTCAGGATGGCCCACACTAAGGAATGTTAGTGAGATATACTGGCCACTTCTTTATATGAAATGCTTGAAAGCCATGTACATTAACAATTGTATAAACACAAGCAAAATATTTATGGTACTATATATTCAAGCTAAAGTTACTTAAAGTCAATGGGGCACACTGGGCAAGGTGTTCACTTCCCAGAGGTAAATAAGTATTTTTTTTTATTCCCAAGGATTGAAAATTTCCCTGAGTGAGCCAGACAACAATCTCAACATTCTGTGCTAAGTATTTCTATGAATATGAATACTGGAATTATGCAAAGTGAGTTATTTTTTACTTCATAATTTTGTGATTACCATTTTATGTCTTCTGAAATAAAATTAAAGGCTCTTTAATTGAACAAATTGAACAATCTTTTTAAGCATTTTTATTTCAGTTGATAGAATCATGACCAACCATTGTACATGGAGACAACTGACATAAAGCAATATTGATAATAAAAATATGCACAAATTTAAGATTACTATTCATTAAAAACAGACAAAAGATCAAGCTGCTCTATTGAGATTGATATTTGCAAAGTTTTACTGGAGCTTAAAATATATTTTTGGTAGAAATAACTTCAACAACAACAACAACAACCATAATGTCAGAATCTATAAAATTCATGTTATAATTTTATAAAATTTTACATAGGAAATTAAATATGATAAATAAAAATGTCTTTAATGTGATATAGATAGAAAAGATCTTATAGGCACTATTTAAGTAAATTGAATACTAAAATAGAAAATAAATGTAATTTACTGTGTGTAAAGAATATTGATTGGGGAATTTAAATGATATATTAGCCTGTTTAGAGAAGAGACATTTTGGATGAAAATTCATCAAATCTAAAGTTCACTAATCGTAACCCTTATGGGAAAGGGTTTATAATAATCCTGGGGCCAACAGAAGAGAGCAGAGCATGCAACCCAAATACACAAATGTATCTAATTCAAACTTGTGGATCTAGAACAAGGAAAAACAAGCACAATACATGTTGTAGTTAATTACTAGCATTTTTCTAAGTTATGAAGCATGAATGAATGCAAAGCAACAGCAACAACAGTCCAAACCCCAGTGACCCTCCCAGGCAGGACTGATCCACTGTGAATGATAAGGCTTCCTATTTCATTATGGAGTGGCAATCTGTTTTTATGGTGATTATCTCAAAAAAAGATGATTATCTCAAGGGTAGGGTGGGAATTGAGTTATGCATTTGCTTACACATAGTGTCCTACAACTCAACAGACATTAAGAGAATGCTTACTAAATAAATGAGTGACAGATTTTTATATTAAGATCACTCTGAGGCATTTAAGAATGCTGGAATAATTCCTTTGTATTCTGCTTGCATCAGAACAGCAGTTCAGAAGAGCATATGCTATATAGTTTCAGTTCTGATTATCTGCATAGTCGGAGTCCACATAGGAAGCATATTTTGTAAGGGCAATTGCTCTACCATTGAGAGGAAAATATGACATAGGGTGTCTACTCCAGGCTCTCCCAGGGGATGCATTCTTCTCCACTCTTTCCTTAGAGACCACTGGCTCAGCCTGTTCTGTTTCTACTAGCAAAACTTTTGGCTGAAGGCTTGACAGCAGCTTGGAGGCAGATAGCAGCATTATCTTATGAAGTAATTTAGATACGATTTGTAAAAAAATAAAATAAAAATGCTCTTCTTGGCACAAACCACTCATGAGCTTGGATTTAGCCAGTGACTATAGTATTACAGGGATTATAGGCTGAAAACTGGAGAACTCCAGAACTCTGGGAAGAAAATCTTAGGTTTTCATTTGCATATATTACATTCACAATAAAATAAAAGATCCAAAGCAGTAATGCTGGTTAGCCAGTGTAGCGGCCTCATTATCTCATCTAATTACTGGGAGATCACTTGAAGATTCCTCCTTTGCCCTAGTCCAGGAAGAATAGATGCTTGGGACTTCATAATTTACACTCTATAGCCAAGAATAATTGGGGGTGCTTGTTAGGGGGTGCAAATGTGAAGGACTTATAATTTCCATTCTCACACTCTAGGTTAGAGTTAGAGATCTCTTTCATTGTCTAGCTCTGAAGGGCAGTAGGTGTCTGTGGGTCTTATCCTTGGAAAAGCACGTTATAAGGTGGGAGGTAGAGAATCTAGCTTTGTTGTCAGGGAGATGTCATTCTTCAGCTTCTCCATGCCTTTTCCTTATCTCTAAACTAGTGTTGAGAACGAGGAAAAGTGTATAAAGCACTTTCTGCAGGATTAGGTGCACAGTGAAAGTCCCAGCTGAAGGTCAGACCCGGGGCTTCTAAGTAGACAATGTATAGCTCTAGCTTCAAGCACACTCATGTCTACTTCTCAACTGAACATTCTTTAAGGCAATAAGTAGTTGAGATGCAATTCACTCAACACAGCATTGGAAACTTCAGGTGGATCAGTCAGTCACTTCAGTGCACCCACAGTGTTGTGTGTCTACCACATCTCAGTGGCTGCAGAAACATCTTCATCACTCCAAAGTAAAACTTAACCAAGAGCCAGGCTCACTTCATTCCCTTCCTTTAAGCACCTAGCAACTGTCAGTCTGTATTATGTTTCTATAGTGTTACTTATTCTAGATAGTTCTTATAATGGAGTCATGCATGATGTAATCTTTCATGTCTGGCTCCCCTTCTCCCCTTCCTCTAGCCGTCTTTCTTTAAAAAAAAAAAA
>CABHPP010123571.1:0-12709 GCA_902168425.1 Peromyscus attwateri
ACACACACACACACACACACACACACACACACACACACACATTTTTATGTGATAGATATCAAATACACTAATGAAGAACTACTTTGACATCAAAAGTCCTGTTCAACCCTGGTGACCCTTTGAACACTAGGCACTGAGAAGACCAAGGTGGTCTGACACCCTACGATCATCTAAATAACACGCCCCCCCTCCCCAAACTCTCTTCACTGCTTCAGTTACCTTAAAAAAAAAAAATAACTGCCCTGAATAGATGGCATGATTGTAAAAGAACCGACAGCAGATGAAATACTGCAAGGAAAATAATCTATCAGTGACCTCGGATGAAGCCGCAGAGACATTAATGTAATGGAAGCAAAATCGCTCATTACATTCCAATTTTACATTTTGCTCTATATTAAAATAAAAAGCCAACATAAACCCTTCTCAGGATATTGCATTTTGAAACTAACCACAAAACACTTCCAGAAAGGGGGCGTATTTCAGAAAAAAAAAATCCATATGCATTTTGATTCTTTTCCCTCCCAAGGGTAAGCAAGCTTTTCTGTACCATAGAGTGGGTTAAACTTAAAAAAAAAAAAAAAGAACAGCAGTCATATGGAATAAGTGAAGCTCATTGATTCGAAATAGTCTCTAATTACCATTTTAAGGGCAGAACACCTGCTTTACCAAGGGAGCCGGCATCTGCAGAGCACTGCCTTTCCCCTAATGACGAGGAAATGGTGGCCCAGGGTTTCTCAACTTCTGCCTCATCTCACTTTCAGCCCTGCTGGTGGCACGGGGGCTAGCCTTTTGACAGAACACACAGTGGATCTGGCCTCATGCCCCGGCCCCCGGAACCAAGGGTCATCTCTCTTTTGCCCACTCCAATATACCAAGAATGCCAAAGGCAAGCTTCAATAGTGTGTGGCTGACACCCTAAAATGAGAAGCAGATCTCACCGCGACAGACTGAGCCCATGCTACCCACTGATGATGGTTTTCTTAGATATTTTTTTCTCCTGTTAAACAAAACAAAACAAAACAAAACAAAAAAACTGTACTTCGTCAGGTGTTGTGGCACCTGCCTATCATCTTAGCTCTTGGACGGCTGAGGCAGGAGGACCGGGAAATGAAGACGAGCTTGCAAAAGCCAGGTGTGGTGACACATGCTCATCATTCTGTCACTGGGGAAGCTGGGACAGGAGGAATGCTGCGAGACTGTGGCTGGCCTGAGTTACGTAATGAGTTTCAAGAAGCCAAGGATACAAAGTGAGATCGTCTTGTAGAATTTATTTTAAGATGTGTTACATTTGTTTACGCTATAGAACATTTGTGTAATGATGCAAAGACATGTTGCATTCTTTTATGATGCATTTGTTCAACTCCGTGAAGCTGTGTGACTGTGCCTGTCTAGAACACCTGATGGTCTAATAGAGAGCTGAACGGCCAATAGCGAGGCAGGAGAAAGGATGGGCGGGGCTGGCAGGCAGAGAGAATAAATAGAAGGGGAAATCTGGGAAAAAGAAGAAAGAGCAAGAGAAGAAGGAGAGGAGGATGCTAGGGGCCAGCCACCCAGCTACACAGCCAGCCACGGAGTAAGAGTGAAAGTGAGATATATAGAAGTAAGAGAAAGGTCAAAGCCCAGAGGCAAAAGGTAGATGAGATTAAGTTAAGAAAAGCTGGCTAGAAACAAGCCAAGCTAAGGGCATTTATAATTAAGAATAAGCCTCCATGTGTGATTTATTTGGGAGCTGGGTGATGGGTCCCCCAAAGAGCCTAAAACGTAAAGAGTAAAAAACAACCAACAAGACCATTGTCTCCACAAGAAAACACTCAAAAACTATCGAGCATCAATTGAGAATAATGAACAGAGGTCTAAGTATTCAAAGATGCTGTAGCATCCTAATGTCTCTTGATACTTTAGGGAAGGCTTCATCATTTATCTTTTCTTTCCTCTTCCCTACCCCTCTCCCTTTCTCCCTTTCTCTCCCGCCTGCTTCCTCCAACCTTCTCTACCTTCCTTTATTATTATTATTTTTTTTGACAAGGTCTTGAGCCCAGGTTGGCCTCAAAATCACTATGTACTTGAAGTTGACCTTGAGCTTCTGATCCTTCTGTCTCTCCTCTGCCAAGTGCTGGGATTATAGACGTGTACCACCCGACCTGCTTTACGTGGTGCTGAGGATGGAACCCAGGCTTCATGCACACTAGGCAAACACTCTACCAACTGAGCCACACACCCCCGTAATACAAACCTGTGAATGTTTCCGGAGTCTGATCTGAGGTCAAGAGCACAGACACTGGGATTTACAGTCCACGTGGTAAAAGAGAAGGATTCTGACCCAAAGCTTTGCAGTCTTTCATCTGCTCTCTCCCAAATATTTAACCCAAACCACTAAAAACATTTTCTTGGTGTGAGGCACACTACGTTTAGCCCACAGTCATAGTGAAAATCTAGAAGTCTAACAACAACTGCAGGAAAAAACGAGAGAAAAAGCAGAATACCAGTGCAAGAGGGCCAGGGATGTGTGACAGCGAATGTTCTCGCAACTCTGGATTTCACAAACACGAGTATAGTGGGTAGCTGTTCCAGCTTTGACCTGGAAGTACTACCCCCACTGAGGCTTCAGTAACTGTCACGCCTACAAGGCGGGGCTGAGAGAGGACCCTGAGACCCGAGATTCGGATGCGTCATCTCTCTTGGTCATCCTGGATGACAGAGGTAGATTGAGCAGAGTTCTCCAGAGAACACAGCTGGACTGTGCTACACCTTTCCGGGACCCTGTAACCTATCCCTCTACTTGTAAGTTACCCCACAAAATAAACCTCCCTTTTAACTACGTGGAGTTGCCTTGATACTACGACCAATACACGAGGACAAAGAATTGTTCTGCCTTTTAAAACTGCTACCTAGATACAACTTCTAGCAGCTGAAATCTGTTAATCTATAAAGTGTCAATCACAAAAAAAAATTTGTCTTTCCTATCACTGTGCATACGGTGTACATGGAGGAGTACAGATAAGGCATGTGGAGGTCCGAGGGCAACTTTAGGGAGTTGGTTCTCGTTTTTTTTTCCATCCCGGGATCTGAGACTGAACTCAGGAGGAAGTCTTTTAAAAATACTTGGTGCAAGTGCGAGAGTCTACTTTTAGGTATGTGAGTGTGCCCATGTGAATGCCATGGCGTGCACATGTGTGGAGCCAACCTCAGCTTTTGGTCTTTGTTATCCACCTTAGTTGAGGCCAGCCACGTGCCTTTGTTGCTCGGGGCTATGTACATCAGGTTAGCTCGTCTAAGAACTTCTGGGGACTCCCCTGTCTCTACCTCCCGTCTCCCTGCAGCAGTGTTGGGAATACAGATGGAGACTACCATGTCGGTTTACATGAGCTCTGGAGATTTGAACTCAGTTCCTCACACTTGCTCAACATGTGCTTTATTCCTTGAGCTCTCTCTCCAGCCCAAGAAACTACTTTTGAAAACAACAACAACAACAAAACTTTATTGAAATCTTCAAACAAATTATCCTGTATTATAACTACAAATTTTAGACAATTTGCTTCCAGCCGAAACATATTTCTTCCTACACTCACCCATCCCTCCATATACCATCACGTAGGATACGGTCTAGTCACACGACAAAAGTGCCTGTCACCAGTCAGATGTGCAGTGCCCTCCTGTCATCTCAGCACCCAGGAATACCCCAGTTCCCACCCCAGCACAGCACAAACTGGGAGTGGCGGCGGGGCGCATGCCTGTATTCCCAGCACTCAGGGGGATGGAGGTGTGAGGATCAGGAGTTCAAGGTTATCTTCAGCTACTAGTGAGTTTAAGGCCAGCCTGGGCTACATGAGACACCACGGAGAGAAAGAGAGAGAGGAGAGAAAGTGGGGTGGGGGAGGGATGCTTATTACCATGGCATCAGCGTTTTAATGGAGGGGATGGGCAATAAGCTAGTGAATATACGTGGGGTGTATTGGCTAAATGCTGTGAAGGGAGACAAGGCAGAGGCACCGGGGCTAGACAGGAGCTGGGGTTTTGACAGGGTGGCCAGAGAAGTTCTTTCTAGGGAGACAGCATTTGAATGCAAGAGGACAGATTGCTGGGACCTAAACAGATCTCGGGGTGGTGGGTTAGCTTGTTAGTGACTGGAACACATCAGAGGGACAGGAAGTCACTGTGGTTGGCAGGGGGCAGACCACAGAGAAGATCTTCGCTCTAAGTGTGCCAGGGTTCCTTCACCTCTTGCCTCCAGTGTTTCAGAAAACACAGATTTGAAATGGCAATCATTGGCAGTGCCACAATGTGGGGTGTGTTGGTGGAAATGTGGGGTAAAGGTGGGCTGAGGACAGAACTTGGGGGCGGGGGCTGGGAGGTCAGACAGGCTAGGTCATATTCCACACAGAATCTTAGTGGGAAGGAAGGAAGGAAGAGAGGAATGAAATACTAAATTCTTCAACAGCAAGGGGAGGGAGTAGGGACAAAAGATAAGAACAGAAACAATCTCAGTTGACAGCCGGGCCTTAGGAGAAAAGGACTTGGTTTATTTGTTCCTTTGTTTGAGATAGGGTCTCACTACGCAGCCCTGGCTGGAACCCACTAACTAGACCAGCTTGGTCTTGAAATCCCAGGCATCCCCCTGCCTCTGCCTCCCAAGAGCTAGGATTAAAGAGTCAGGTCGCTATGGCCCTCCTAGAGTGAGGACTTTCAAGATGAAGGAGATCTCATCTATTTCCTCTTCCCAGGATGGATGGTTGTGGAGCCTACATGGGACTGGACTAGGCCCTTTGCATGGCGAGACAGTTCTGTAGCCTAATCTGCTTGGGAGGCTCCCTGGCAGTAGGATCAGAATCCATCCCTGGTGCATGAGCAGGCTTTGTGCGGCCGACTACCTATGGTGGGACACCTCCTGCAGCCTTGAGGCAGGGGGAAGGGCTTGGACTCGCCTCTACTGAATGTGCCTCCCCCTCCCCCATGGGAGGCCTTGCCTTCTTGTGGGTGGGAGTGGGGGGTGGGTTGGGAGGGGGGAGGGAGGAGGGAAGAGGGGGATCTTTGATTGGTGTGTAAAATGAATGAAAAAATTTTCTTAATAAAAAAAAAAGATGGAGGAAACTGTATGTCTATTTAGGAAGGTGGGACGGAAAAGGAAATAGGAAGATAGACTGAGTGATCGCTTAACGTGCGTGGAGCCCTGGATTCTGTTCCCAGCCACACACACCAGGCAAGGTGGCCCATCACTGTCACCCCAGCACTTAGGAGATGGAAGCAAGAGCGCCAGGCGTTTAAGGATCATCTTGAGCTACATAAGGAGTTGGAGAGTAGCCTATGCTACACGACACCTGTCTCAACAACAACAAAAAGAGACCACAAAAAGATCCTGAGCCCTGGTCCCTCCCTAGTTTGAATGTACTTACATAGTTACACGCAAGAGGTGATACTGACAGCCAGCATCCAATCCAATGATGCGACGACAACTCCTGTGATATAGCAACCTGGGGGACCGGAGGCCACATCTGTGAGGAGATGCAGGGGCTGCCATCTGCACAGGCTGCATTATTTAACTGCGCTGGCGCTGATTAACATTTGCTGTAACCTATGGTAATGGGCTCTGGGGCTTTGCGTGGCTGCTACTCGGTGGCAGCTGATGTCTCCTGTTCCAGCCTTAAAACAGGATGCTTTAATTTTTAATGGAGCACATGTTCGATTGGCTATACAAACAGGCTAATCTGCGGAGCATGTGCTTCATAACGAGCCAGGCTCCGCAGCCAGAATACCAACGTGCCCTTGCCGCCAACCCCGGACATTCGGAGCCAAGGGTGGCGGCAGCCAGAGGCACCTGTGATCTTGGCTTCTGGGTGCCCGCGAGACCTGGCTGATGTGGGGGGTGGGGGTGGAGAGAAAGCATAAAGGTAGGCATGTGGCGGATGGAGGCCCTCGGTGAGGAGCCAGATGTGGCATTAAAGATGGAAGCTCCCGCTGGATGTGTGGGCATGACTAGAATGAGACACGGCAGCCAACAAAAGAGGTTCACCACACGCCTGGCTCCATGAGCAGAAAACTGTGTTTGTCACTGTTACTGCCGTGACTGTTTTTTGAGGCAGGGCCTCATGTAGCCCAGGCTGTCCTCAAACTCTCTATGAAGCCGAGGATGACCTCAGAATCCTGCTCTTCCTGCCTCCACCTCCCCAGTGCTGAGATGATAGGCAGGTATCGCTATGGGGAATTATTTATTTTTTGTGCATGCATGTATGTCTGCGTATGTGTGCGTGAACTGTATATTCGCACCCGTGCATGCACAGAGGCCAGAGGAGAACGCTCCATATCCTGCTGTATCTCCCTCCGCCTTATTTCCTCGAGACCAGGTCTCTGCTGGTTATTTTAAAATGTCAGCTTTCCACAACCTAGAATCCGCTGAAACGGAAGTCTCCATTGAGGGACGGCGTAGATCAGGCTGACCCACACCCATGTCTGTGGGGGAGTGTCTCAAAGGTGAACGGACCCAGTCCACGGTGGACTGAACCATTCCCTGCACAAGGGGTCCTGAGCTGTCTTAAGAATGGAGGTCACGAAAGCCAGTAGGCAGCCTGCGTGCGTGTTTTTCTCTGCTCTTCACTGTAGATGTTCTGCGATTGGCTGCTTGAGTTCCTGATTTCACTTCCCCTCAGTGATGGGACTGTAACTTAGAATTGTAAAGCCAAATAAATCCTTTCCTCCCCTCTGCTATTTTTTGTCAGGATATTTTACCAGAACAACATAAATAAACCAAACAGGGTCTTTCAGTGAATTGGGAGGTAGACTGGCAGCCGGCAAGCCCTAGCGATTCCCTTGTCTCTGTCCCCGGTAGTCTGGGATCCCAGATGCCCATAGGATCATCGGAGGCTTTTTTATATGATTTCTGGGGATTTGAACCCGGGTCCCCATGCTTGCACATCAAGCACTCTTGTCCACTGAGCTACATGATGGCAATTTAAAAGACAAATAAGGACCAGTCTGTGACCTCACATGTCTAAAGCAATAACCAGAATGCTAATGGGGAAGAGCAAGTGACCTGTTACAGAGGGGCACAAAGGCCTCTGGGAACATGGAGGAGGTAAGTGTCAGGTGGTAACTGAAGATAGCAGCCAGTGCCGGAACAGCACTGATTGGTGGGGACTGGTTAAGAGAGCTAGTCATAGTGCCGAATGGAGCAGTTACACAGAAACACCTCATGAGAGATTAGAGATCCGGGTCCAAGATTAAGAGCTGCAAAGAGAAACAGGTGGTGAAGGATATCTCCAGGATAATAATGCTAATAATAATGCTGACACAGGAAAGCCCTGACTGCAGGGTCTCAGGGGAGGAGCAGCACTTCTGAAGGTTTTTCCCATCTTGGGAAAAACGATGCTCTCCTTAAGGGACAGTTACATAAAGTATCCCCAAAGAGGCGGGTACAGAGATGCGGGAAGGGGAAGTGCCTAGAAGGGAGACACACAAGCCCCAGGGCAGTCAGTGAATTAATTCCTGGCAGGCTTTATTATCAACATTACTGTCATTATCCAGAAACTCTCACTCCAGTCATGTTATAATCAATCCCACAATGTAGGAGGCTGTTGCAAGGGGATTAATGTGAGTTTGTAGCCATCCCAGGCTACAGAGTAAGTTCCAGGCCAGCCTGGGCTACAGTGTAAGATCCCTGTCATCTTTGGGATGAAAGACCAACTTGATACAACATAGATTCATCTGCCCAGAGAGTCTCAACTGAGTAACTGTCTTGATCAGATAGGCCTATGGGAAATTGTCTTGATTACTAACTAATTGGTGGGGGTGGACCAGTCCACTGTGGGTGGCGCCATTCCTTAAGCAGGTGGTCCTGCCCTGTGTAAGAAAGCTGGCTAAGGGTCGGTGTGATAGCGCAGTAGTTAAAAGCATTGGCTGCTCTTGCAGAGGATCTAAGTTTGGTTCCTAGCACCCACAGGGAAGCTCAGAACTATCCATAACTCCAGTTTCAGGAAATGTGATGTCCTCTTCTGATTTCTGTGTGTACCTGGCACACATACATACATGTAGGCAAACACCTATACATATACAATAAAAATAAATAACATCTTTTTTTTTAAAGCGACCTGGCTAAGCATGGTTCTGCGAGCAAGCCAACAAGCAGCATTTTCCATGGTTTTTGCTTCAAGTTCCTACCTTGACTTCCCTCAATGATGGACTATGACCTATAGCCAGAAATAAACCTGTTCCTCCCTAAGTTGTTTTTGGTCAAAGTGTTTTATCATAGGAAGCAAACTAGAACAAGCTTAACTCTTAAAAAAAAAAAAATCCGGGGCTGGAGAGATGGCTCAGTGGAGAAGAGCACTTGTTGCTGAAGCATGGGAACCTGGGTTTGGATCCCAGCAACCATTTAAAAAGCTGGGCACCTGTCACCTGTAACCCCAACTCTGTGGAGTCTGGCTGAAGACAGGAGGATTTCGGGATCTTGCTGGCCGCCTGTCTAGCTCCAGGTTCAGTGGGAGGCCCTGTCTCCAGGAAATAAGGCGAGCAGGATACCCGATGTCCTCCTGTCATATACATGTGCACACCACCCATGCACTCGTGTACACACACACACACACACACACACACAGACACACACACACACACACACATTGTTTCCTAACAATCCTGACAGACAGGCAGGTAGGTGTCATCTACACATTTCCTGGATGAGGAAACAGAGCCATAAAGGGCTGTTGCGTGAACAAGGGGAGAGCAGGACCTGAGAACCCCTTCTGCCCAGTCTTTGCCCCAGATAGGACACGGTGCTAGGGTCCAAGGAGATACCCCTTGGATAAGGCTCGCTCTGCAAAGCTGTGTGATACCGTATCTTCCTTTGGAGGATAGGATGTTCACAAAGTTCACTTTAGCATACTCAAGACTTTGAGAAGTGCTTCAGTTAAAAAAAAAAAATATGACCTACCAGGCTGCAGAAGTAGTGGTAAAGCTTTCTAGAATGTCCTAGTGAGGGGCTGGAGAATCCTCCAGTGAGGGGACAGGATGTGACTCAGTGAGAGAGAGAGAGAGCTAACGAATTAAGCATGTACAAGAGCCTGGGCTCTACCCCTAGTACTGCAAGGATAATGATAAAAATACCTGAAATGAAGGCCTTCCAATGAAAATAACACAATGAATCCGGTTTTACTCACTCCTCCCCAAAACTTGTGGAAGCCTTTTTTCCCCCTTTTGTTTTGTTTTTGTTGTTTGGTTATTTAAAGATCTTGCTATGTAGCCCAGGCTAACCCTGAACTAGTGGTCTTCCAGCCTCAGCCTCCTGAGTGTGAGTGTTTGGGTTATAGGCATGCATTACTACAGCTGGTTTGCAAGCCTTTTGTTAAAGTCACAGGTTTTCCATATTCCTAGGAAGAACTGAGGGAACTCCACCGGAAATGTCCTGCAGTGGTATCTTGAGAAGCCTGTGACTAGAGCAGATGTCTGGCCACATATTTCCTACCACACTCCCACCCCTGTCTGCCTTCATTGTTCTCCTTAGAAACTCTAGCATCTGGCACAATGACTCTACTTGGTCATGCTTTTCCTCTCCATCGGGTAGACATTTTACTGACGTCTGCATTCACAGGACCTTAGCCTGCTGCTTGGCACCCTGTGAATCTTTGTTGAACTGATTCAAAAACTTCCACACTTGTGGAGATGAGCTGAGACAGTCACCCTGAGTAGCTCAGGGCTTCAGCCTCAGCCTCCTTTAGCATAATATTCTCATTGCCGGAGGCCAACTGTCCACCCTAGCATGACAGCTGGTCACTGTCCACCTGGGCTGCCATCGGGGAGCCAGGTGTCAGACCTCTGTGGGTAGGCAGGCTGCCTGTACCAGCCACATAGGGCAGATTTTGTGCTAAGCATTTTACTCCATAAGTCCAGGTTGTGTCTACTGGTTTAAAAAAAAAAAAAAAAGGCACTGAGTCAAGGAATGCCAATCTTCACAGGCAAGAGCCCCCTTGAAGACAGGCAGTTTATAAGCCTATATGGCAGTTCATGCACAAAATGAACAAATTGAACCTAAGGTTTTTTTCACAAGCTCTCCCACTATCATAGAATTTTTATTAAAAAACATTTATTTTGCCAGGCAGTAGTGGCACACGCCTTTAATCCCAGTACTCGGGAGGCAGAGCCAGGCAGATCTCTGTGAGTTCAAGGCCAGCCTAGTCTACAGAGCGAGATCCAAGACAGGCACCAAAACTACACACAGAAACCCTTTCCCGAAAAAACCAACCAACCAAACAAACAAACAAAAAAACCCATTTATTTTTATGTATTTTTATATGTACACACAACTCATATATGGAGGTCATGGGACAACTCTCTGGGAATTGGTTCTCACCTTCCACTATATGAGGCTTGAATTCAGGCTGTCAGGCTTAGTGGCAAACACCTCTACCATTGAGCCATCACGACAACCCACAATCATAAAACAAAACAAAACAAAACCCTAGCTGGCAAATATTTAGCCATACCTACTCAACCCTGGCCCATACTGACTCATAAAATGCTTTTAAAATATAGTTATTAAAGTTATTCTAATCTTTCTCTCATTTTCACTTGATAATAGCTCGCTACAACAGGTAAATAAATCTTTGCACTGCCTACTAGGGTAGATTTCGAATTTGCTTATCTGTCTTAAAAACCTGTCAGAGAGACCAGGGATATGGCCCAGTCATTGAAGTGCTTGCCTGGCAAGTGTGAGGACCCGAGTTCAATCCCCAGAACCCAGGAGTGGTAGTGCACACTGTAATCCCCATGCTGTGGAGGTGGGGTAGGCAGATCTCTGGGACTTGTTGGCCATCCAGTCCAGTGTTCTTAGTTGGTTCCGAGCCTTTGAAAGACCTTGCCTCAAAGAACAAGGTGGGTGACTCCTGAAGAATGACATCTAACGCTGACCTCTGGTGTCCCGGTTTGTGTTTTTGATACAAGCTAAATTAACTGAGATGAGGAACCTCAATGGAGAGAAAAATGCCTCCATCAGACCGGCCTGTCTGTGGTCTGTGAGGTAAGGTCTAGGTAAGTCTGTGAGGGTCATTTTCTGGATTGATGACTGATGTGGGAGGGTCCATCCCACCGTTGGGGGGTGCCACTACTGGACAGAAGGTATAATACAGCCAGCTGAACAAGCCATTAAGCAGCATCCCTAAATGGTCTCTGCCTCAGCTCCTGCCTTGAGTTCCTGCCCTGACTTCCTTCAATGATGGACTGTAACCTATAAGTCAAGTAAACAAACCCTTTCCTCCGGAAGTTGCCTTTGGTCTTGATGTTTTATCACAGCGACAGAAACCCTAACTAAGACATTTGACCACCCTACCCCTCGACACACAGACAGCTACACACAGAGAGATGCAGTGAGTCTGCCTGTGCCCCTCCACATCCCCCTTCTCATCATTACCACAGCAAAAACGTACTACCCAAAGACTCCAGCAGGAAGGGAGAAGGGTCTCTCTGATGCAGCACTATCATGTTTCCTGCCCCTGGCCCTTGCCTTTTAAGTGCCCACCCCGCCTCCTTCTCCATTGGAAAGTATGCTGATTCCAGGTGTTTTGTCTGTTTATGAAATTTCTAGAAAACCACAGGGCACGACACATGAAAATGACATTTTCTGGGTTGTGTCCATGCTGTCATGGAGGCTGGACAGCCTAAAAGCACACACACCCTGGTCCACCCACAGTTTAGCATCTCCAGTCTCCCCTTAAGGTCTATGCTGACAAGAACTGCTGAAGGCCACCCTTTGCTAGACCTGGGACATGGAGAGAGGATGTCATGGAGGCCCGGCCTGTTGCCTGGCTCCCCCAAGAAGAACTGCTGGAAATCCTTTCTCTCAATACACCACATCTGCACCCATCCACCGAGTTACCACAGGGCACAGCACACATACGGAGTGTACACTACAGCACTCAGTATGCTTCTTATATGGAGACCATGATTTGCTCTGCCGATAAGGATGAACAGACTTCATCTGATGATCTCCGTCACTCTAAGAAACCCACAGGCTTATCGCTGTGTTCAGAGATGGGGTGGGTACATCAAGTTCTTTAATTAGTCTGTCTGGGAAAATTAAACTGATTGAATTAAATATTAATCACATACAAACTGTGGAACTAAATTAGTCGGGGGAGTCAGCAGGCAGGAAGGGCCATGTTCAAATGTAGATTTTTAGTTTGTACAAAAACTTTCACAGGCCTCTTCCTCCTGCTCTCTCTGTCTTCTGCCAAGCCAACTGATTTCAGAGCAAAAACAAGCTGCCCATTTTCCAAGCACAACAACGACACTTTCACCAGAAGTTTCCTTTGCAGAAATACTGAATGGAAGAATCCAGTTCCCGCAGTCCTTCTAAATCTTTGCCTCTGATTGGGCTCATTAATAAACATGCTGATTTCGTTACAAGGGGAGACATATGGTATAATCCGCTAACAGGAAGAAGTATTTTGCATTTTATTGTAGAAAACAAACATGCAAACAGGCTCTCACAGATGGTTTTCTTCGCTTCTGGGAGGGGAAAAAAAAAGCTTAATAATGCGTACGTCTAGTTTTCCTCTTCCACAACCACACAACACAACAACAATAACCGCCCTTGCACTTCTCCGGTGGAACTGCTCAGGCATTAGACGAAGTTCCAAAACAAGGCTCGAGACACTTCCAATTCATTTTTTCTTCAACATATAACACACACACACACACACACACACACACACACACACACACACACACA
>CABHPP010123572.1:140-33469 GCA_902168425.1 Peromyscus attwateri
GTGTGTGTTACTGTGTGTGTGGAGTTATAGAAATCAGATGTGTCTGCTGTGTGTGTTACTATGAGTATGGAGTTATAGAAATCAGATGTGTCTGCTGTGTGTGTTACTATGAGTATGGAGTTATAGAAATCAGATGTGTCTGTTGTGTGTGTTACTGTGTGTGTAGAGTTATAAAAATCAGATGTGTCTGTTGTGTGTGTTACTGTGTGTGTGGAGTTATAGAAATCAGATGTGTCTGTTGTGTGTGTGGAGTTATAGAAATGAGATGTGTCTGTCGTGTGTGTTACTGTGTGTGTGGAGTTATAGAAATCAGATGTGTCTGCTGTGTGTGTTACTGTGAGTATGGAGTTATAGCAGAAAGTGTCACCTGAGATAAGCACCCAGATTGGCTGTTGAAAATATATTAGTGATTTGTTAGAAAAAGTTTGGGGAGTTTAGATAGTATTGTGTGACCTAGCTTTTAATTCTCCCAGTAAAGTTCATTTTCATTGCCCTGTTTTTTGTAAGAGGAGGTAAAAATGTTGGTTTTATATTTATGTTAAAGTTAGGGAAGCTTCCTCCCCCCCCCACCCCGAATACAGTTTGAACAGATTCTAGCATACTAGATTTATCCAGGAGAGACACAGGTAGGACTATTAGTATAGCAGCTAAGGTATTAAAAATAGGTATGTGCCACATGTGAATGTTGTTAACATGGGAAATATTTCCATTGTCACTAGAAAAGTCAGCTTGTGAAGAAATGTGATGACAGTTTTCTTGGCTTCTCTGATTTACTTAATGCTTTTCTAACTGGCAGAGAAACAAATTCCATGGTGGAAGAATTTATGTTACTTGCAAATATTTCTGTTGCAAAAAAGATTCATGAAGAATTTTCTGAACATGCTCTGCTTCGAAAACACCCAGCTCCACCTCCCTCCAATTATGAGATTCTTGTTAAGGCAGCCAAGTCCAAGGTAAAGTCTTAAAGATTGAAAAGTCATATGTACTTGTACTGTAATCTATCCATTACACTGAAAAATTAATATTCACGTTTTCATAAAGTTTAGTTGAGGGCTGGAGAGATGGCTCTGAGGTTAAGAGCACTGGCTGCTCTTCCAGAGGTCCTGAGTTCAATTCCCTGAAACCACATGGTGGCTCACAACCATCTGTAATGAGATCTGGTGCCCTCTTCTGGTGTCCAGGCATACATGCAGGCAGAACTCTATACATAATAAATCTTTAAAAAAAAAAAAAGTTTAGTTGATGTAAAATATACCAGTAGTTCTTTTTAATATTAAAATAATGTGATTTGGGATGTGGACATATCTCTTCCTACATACACATTGACACCAGCTATATACTAAAGTCCTTTATGTCTTATAAGGAGCACCTAGTCCTAAAATGATTTAGGACTAAAGTCAAATGATTTAAACTAAGTTATTTACAATATCCTAGACATAGTATGCTCCTCCATCTCTCTTATACATGGTGTACTGGCTAGTTTTTTGTCAACTTGACACAGCTAGAGTCATCTGAGATGAAGGAACGTCAGTTGAGAAAATGCCTCCATAAGATCTCCTGTTGACAAGCCTTTGGGGCATTTTCTTGATTAATGATTCTCTCAGCCCATTGTTAATGTGCTATCCCCAGGCAGGTATAAGAAAACAGACTGAGCAAGCCTTGGGTAGCAGCCAGGAAGCAGTGTCCTTCCATGGCTTCTGCTTAAGTTCCTGCTTCCAGGTTCTTGTCTTGGCTTCTGACCTGATATCCCTGGATGATAGACTGTGATATGGAACTGTAAGCTTAAGTAAACCCTTTCCTCCCCAAGTTGTATTTAATCATGGTGTTTTATCATAGTTATAGAAACTCCTTTTTTTTAGAAACTCTTAAGACACATGGCTTCTAGGAAATGCATAGCTTTTAGAGATTTACAAGTAATTTGTTTTTTCTGTAGTTCACCCCAGTTCAGCTCTCTCTGTATCATATCCACACAAAAGGAGACTATTTATGACTTATATGGAAAGGGGGACATTTTTTTTTTTTTTTATACTCCTTTGTCTGGCTACTAGGCTTTTCTTTCATCATACTTAGGCTTGGTGTGACTCTAGCTTACTTTGGTTTTAGGCTCTTTTTTTTCCTATTGCAAGCACATAAGTAATAGCACTATTGGAATAGTATGGTAGGAGTTTCTGATTTTATAGTTCACTTACCCTGTTCCTCATTCATCGGAGCTGACCTAGCTTCCCAGTCCCAAGGATTACTGCATGTTGGGGATTTTCTGAGCTTGTCTTATTTCTTACCAAGATATGGCAGAGGAAAGAGGATTCAGTTTGTCTTGTTAAGGTAGAATTCAGCACCTGAGTTGGATGCACCAGAACATTGCTTTTACTGAACTTTGATGGACTAGCTTGCTCCTGGCCTTTACTTCTACTTTCAGTGGAAGGAAAGAATCTGCAGAGGAGCCAGACATACTGAAAAGTGTCCGTATCGTCTTTATTTTCTCTACCCCCTCAGAGATTAGCAAGCATAAACTGGACTGAGAAAGAAATGGCACTACTGCCACCACTGGCCTTCTCTTCCTTGGAACTTCAGGATTCTTGATACTTTAGGACTTTCAGATGAAGTCAGGAATTTTCAAGCTTTAGTACTGCACAAAACAACCATTATTTAAAGTTACTTTTAGTGCCTCTAGTTAACAGATAAGATGTATGAACTCTTACTATCTGTAACAAACATTATGTTTATTTAAAGCTTCTCTTTAAAAAAATAAACAAATGTGTTCATTGTTTTGTTTATGTGCATGTGCGTGGGTGTGTGTCCATTAGATCAGAGTTGGTTCTCTACTTCTATGTCTTTAGCTGTGCAATGATCAGAGGAGAATTTATTAAATTTAAAGAGAGGATACTAATTCTGGATGTTAGTATGCCTTTAATCCCAGTGTTTGGGAGGTAGAGACAGGCTAATCTCTGAGGGTTCCAGACCATCCACAGCTACACTGTGTGACCCCTATCTCAAAGAGAGACAGAGGGATTGGGAGAAGAAGGGCAAAGAGAGGCAGGAAGGATACTACTACTAATTTTGAAATGTTTCATTTCTTGCTTCTCATCCCTTTTTTGACAGAATTTGGAAATTAAGACTGACACAGCTAAGTCTTTGGCTGATTCTTTGGACCGGGCTGAATCCCCTGATTTCCCATACCTGAACACTCTTTTAAGGATATTGGCCACTCGCTGTATGATGCAAGCTGTCTACTTCTGTTCTGGGATGGACAATGACTTTCATCACTATGGCTTAGCCTCCCCAATATACACACATTTCACTTCTCCCATCAGAAGGTATTGTTTTTTTTCCAGACAAAAGTAAAAGGAGATAGAAAATGGTTAACTTTTCATTTAAGAAATGTAAAGCTAATTTGCCATCATTCTTATCTTACCTATATGCAGGTATGCAGACATAATCGTACACCGGCTGTTGGCTGTGGCTATTGGGGCGGATAGTACTTATCCAGAGCTGACAGATAAACACAAGCTTTCAGATATATGTAAAAATCTCAATTTCCGGCATAAAATGGCTCAGTATGCTCAGCGTGCATCAGTAGCTTTTCATACCCAGGTATTTGCCTTTTGTCTGTGGTGCTAGGAGTGGGAAATTTTGTTCATTTGGTATTTTCAAAATTATTTTTGTAAATTTCAAAATTAGACTTCTAACAAGATTGTATGTATTTTACAGTTGTTTTTCAAAAGCAAAGGAATAGTAAGTGAAGAAGCCTATATTCTCTTTGTAAGAAAGAATGCAATTGTGGTATTAATTCCAAAGTATGGCTTAGAAGGTACGGTTTTTTTTGAAGAAAAAGATAAACCAAAGCCACGGCTTACTTACGATGATGAGGTATAGTATTGCTGATCCTTGTTTTCTTGGGGAAGAAAGGCATATTTTCTCTGACAGTTTCCAAACTATAGCTATAAATTGTTAAAAATTTCCTGTTTTTATGTAGGCAGAGTTTCTCTGTGTCTTGGCAACTGCTCCCAAATAACCACTCAGATACTTATTATAAATGCTTGGTTGATAGCTGAGGCTTGTTATGAACTAGCTCTTACAACTTAAAGTAACCCGTATTTCTTATCTAAGTTCTACTATGTGGCTCATGGCTTATTACCTCATTTTCTACATGTCCTGTTTCTTCTGCCTCTTTGTGACTCCTCTGACTCCGCCCTTCTTCTTCCCAGTGTCCTTAGTCTGGTTTTCCCACCTAACCTTATCCTGGCCAGCTGTTGGTCAGTCAGCTTCTTTATTAAACCAATCACAGCATAATTTACACAGTGTACAGAAGGATTATTCCACAGCATATTTGTATCCTAAGTTTCAAAATATATGCCAGAAAATCCACATCTCATCAACTAAACTTTTCTTAAGAGAATATTTAAATGGTGTGCTGTGTTCCTTTACTACAGACAGCTAAGTCACTAAGGTGAATGATGTATATCAGGACTACCTTAGTGACAAGATGAAGTGTCCACATAAATAGACTATATTTGAGACTATTAGGTTGATGTGGGTTTTTTTCAGTATTCGATACCTGGATTCTTACTAATATTGTGGGGTTTTTAATTCTTTGAAAATTTCATACGTGAGTAAAATAGATCTTGATCATATTTACCCTCTCACTTCTCCCCTCCAACTACTTCTAGAACCCATCACATATCCCTCCCAACTTTACATCTTCCTTAACTGGGTGTGGGAGCCCGTTCTTGGGTTCCTCGTGGCTTTACCCAGCAGGTCCGCAAAGAGGATGATTAGGACCATGGGCCTAAGTGCAGGTGTCTGAGATGGTCTGCACTTGGCTGTGCTGGGGGAGGAGGTCATTTGCTCCACCCGTTGGCGTCTCTATAAAAACCCTGGGGCAGAGACAGTCGGGGCTCATTGGAAAAGGTTCCAGGCCCTCTCGAGTCTATCCTTTATTTTCTATCTGTTTATCTCCACAAGATTCTCCGCAATAAATCCTTCTATCTAATATTTCCTGCTGCTCACACTCAAGAAAACTCTGGGGAGCTGTGGGGTTGGTGGGTAAACGCCCCACAACTGGGGAGTGGTTAAACTTTTAAATTACCGTGGAAGGTAAACTAGAAGTAGAATTGAGAGTCAAGTATAAGAAGTAATGTCGATAAAATTTTTTTTTTCAAGATACCTTCACTCAGAATAGAAGGTACAGTGTTCCATGTGTTTGATAAAGTTAAAGTGAAAATCACATTAGATTCATCAAATCTTCAACATCAAAAAATCCGCATGGCCCTTGTAGAACCACAGGTAAGACCAAACTTAACTGAATGGTGTAGAAAAGTTAACATCTAGTTGGTAAGGTCTTAGGTATTCCAAGTATTGGCATTCGATTCCAGGCATCAGGGTCTTCTTGCCTATTCCTTTACTCCTGTTTTATAATATATAAGTTAATATTCCTGTTGTATAATATACAAGTTAATACTCCTGTTTTATAATATACAAGTTAATACTCCTGCTTTATAATATACAAGTTAAGTGTAGGTGCTTCACGCAAGGTCCTGGTTTTAAAACTTTTGGCTTTGGATGCTTGCTGTCTGCTGCAACATAAAGCCACTAGGGTAAATTGGACAGGAGGAAGAGTTGTTACATTATAAACACTGTCAAAGTTGAAGTTTCTCAGTTTTCTTGCTATGTAGACAAGGCTAGCCTTGAATTTGCAGTGATATTCCCAAGTGCTGAGATTGCAGCTGTGCAGGTCCGTACCCTCTGAAAAGCCTCTCACTGAGCCCACTGGTTACTTCCCAACCACGGTTACTTTGTGTGCAGAGCTGTGTGCAGTGCAGCCTTCCGTCCCCTCCACTGGAAAACCTGATTCAAGTTGAAAGTGCTAGTAAAGTGGTAAAGGGGGAAGGGGAGGTAAAGATTTCTTCTCGATGCTTCTAATCCCTTTATTTTTCCCGTTTACACTGTTTTAGATACCAGGAATAAATACTCCTCCTGATGTTTCAGACACGGATCTTAGTGGGCCAGGGGGGAAGAAGAGGAAACTTGAGAAGTAGCTACATGCAACAGAAAACATCGAAGACGGATTATACCTTCAACAACAAAATTGAAAGCACACTTACAAGCTCGTGTGCATGTTAGTTACTTTTAAGTTCATTTCAATAATTTTAAGAAATTTGCATTTTTATTGAGTTGCTGACTGAATCTATCTTACACTGTGCTTCAGCAACAACACAAATTATGCAGAAAAATTCATTTGAATATCCATCACTTAAATGGCAACAGGATAGCGACCTCAGGGATCTGTGATGATCATTTCAATGGAGTACACATCTACTCATTGAAGAGCAGATTAATTTTATATTAGTACTTTATTGAATATGGCGGGAAACTGTCAATTTCTGAGGAAAATAACATTTTAGAAGCAAAGAGCAAGCCTTTGTAAATCTTGAGCTGTCAGTGTATTTGATCTTTTTACCAATTTAATTTGCCTATTTGCAACACTGTGTTCACATAAACTTTGAAAAGCCTCCTGTACTTCACTAGTGGTCCTCAAACAATTGTGAATGTTTTGGGATTCTAAGAAAACAAAAACTCAGGTATCTTGACCTGATTGGGAACACTGTGATTTTTGTTAAAAGGTGGTAAGTTCAGTCATCATTATCCTTAATCTTTGTTGCCATTGTTTCTCTCAAACAAGGCATTAGAGCTCACGAAAAACAGACATGGAAATATCTGCTTTCTTACAAAAACAGATAATGGCCTTTGAATTTTAGTTATATCCAATTATATAGGAGAGGAGGGATTGTATTAAAGACATCAAAAGGAACAAATGAAGTCTCATTTGGTGTACTGGATTGACTACTTGTCTCAAAAATCCCAGATTAATGATTACATTAGGAAAACTTTTTTTCTTTTTTTTGGTTTTTTCGAGACGGTTTCTCTGTGTAGTTTTGGTGCCTGTCCTGGATCTCGCTCTGCAGACCAGGCTGACCTCAAACTCACAGAGATCCGCCTGCCTCTGCCTCCCTAGTGCTGGGATTAAAGGCGTGCGCCACCACTGCCTGGCCGGAAAATTTTAATTCAACTTTGCTTAGTTTCCAGTCAAGTAAAGTACTTCTGTATGGCTGAAGGAAGGCAGTCTTAAGTAGTGTTTGGTCCAAATAAAATGGATCAGTGACTGATTACTGTAGAGGAGGAGACAGCAAACCTTGTTTGTAAAAAGCCACAGCAGCATTTCAGGCTGTTGGCTGAACTATAACTGTAGCACAACTCTGCTGTAATTGTAGTTTATAAGCACTCAAAGCAGTATGTAAACAGGGATGGTTATGTTCTTAAAAAAATCAGTTTCCCAAGGAAACAAGCTTCATTCAGTTCTATGTAGAACAGATGTTCTTGAGCTTTACTCACCAATCACTCAGTTTTTTTGCTGTTGAGTTGGGCATGGAGTTCAGTGGTTTAATGACTGCCTAGTATGTACAAGGCCTGGATTTGATCAGACTGTTGCAAAACACAAGACAAGAACTGTTTGCCAGGCGCTGGAAAGATGGCTCAGCAGTTAAGAGCAAGCCCCAGCTGCTTTTCTGGAGGACCTGGTTTGATTCTCAGTGC
The DNA here is from genome assembly GCA_902168425.1 of Peromyscus attwateri. Classification (NCBI taxonomy): domain Eukaryota; kingdom Metazoa; phylum Chordata; class Mammalia; order Rodentia; family Cricetidae; genus Peromyscus; species Peromyscus attwateri. Next base: position 7,731 of record CABHPP010123572.1, read on the forward strand.
CCACATGATGGCCCTTAGCCACCTGTAACTCCAATTCCAGGGGATCCAGTGCTACTTCTGGCCTCCAACACTCAAGTACCATACAAACATATGAATACAGGCAAGAACAAAGTTAAAAATGTTAAACTAGTTGCCATATTTTACCTGCAGTAGAAAATGGGGTCGTCTTGGTAATAGCCAGTAAGTTATGTGTGTTATCTGTGTGCACATGCATGTTCTCACCTATGGGTACTTGTAAGGCTAGGGACATTGGACGTCTTCCTCAGTTGTTTCTCCACATTAATTTTTTGAAGCAGGGTCTTTCACTCAACTTTGGAGCTTGTCACTTTCAGCTACACTGGCTAGAATCAACTAGTCCTGTCCCGCCCCGCCCCCCCCCCCCCCCCAAAATCTGGGGTCACAGCCATATGCTGCCATGCTTACCTCTCAGGTAGGTTAGGTTTTCATGCATGTACAGCAAGCACTTTACCTATGGAGCAGCCCCCATGTCTGTTACCATTCTAATTGTCTAGTGATTTTAATAAGTACAGACTTTAATCTCAATTGAGCAAATTATGATCAAAAACCTATATGCCCCAAGGCCTTTGCTTTGAGGCTTTAAAGTGTTTTTTCTCTAGGGCCAGTTATGAAGCTAAGCAGATTACACAGAACACGGTCAGCCTCCCAGTGTCCAGGTTTTGCATCTCCAAATTGAAATTACTTGGGGTGGGTGGGTGAATGCATCTGTGCATTAGTCAGTATTCCCCCAGATAATAAAACTCCTGTTTTCATTGTAGTAGATCGAATGAGAATATGTGCATACCTTATATGTAAAGATCATGTCATTTAATGAGGGACATTAGCATCCATTGTTTTGTTCTGTTTTTTAAATCCATGGAAGGTCCTAGAACTAGTCCTCCTGGGATACTGAGGATAACTGGATTGCAGATGAAACTCCAAAAACAACACACCTTTAATCCTCAAATTCTAGTGACTGAAATAAGACAAAGTTCAGTGCCAGCCTAGCTACACTGTGAAACTGACTCAAAACAAACTGAAGGAGTCCTTTAGGACTGCTACTCCATTAACAGATAAAGCCAAGATCAAGTAGTGAGACACGTTACTTACTTGAGGTAATGATTATTACTTTAGAAAACTGGGAGGTAGCCAGGGAGGCTGCTCGTCCCAGACTCAGAACTCATGGATAATAGCTGTCTTTAGATAAAGATGAAATTGGCCAGTCAACTTTACAACATTGGTTAGTGTTGAAGCAGGCGAAGACATGAGCGTGCACATGTGTGTGTAAGCAATAAGCATACTAAGGATGTACTAAGGACATAATGGTAAATCTTTATTTTCTAGGACTAATGAATCATTTTGAGTATGTCAGTTTTTATGAAATAAGTAAATACAAAAATACAGTCTTTGATATTTCCAAACACATTATATCCATCTTTTTCTAATACATATTTTTTAAATATTTTATTTAGCTATTTTCCCAATTGTTTCTTCATGGTTCTGAGCCCAAGAGGAATTCCACTGTTGCCTGATGATTCTGATTCTCCCATGTTCTGTTCATCTCTCTGGCCAAGACTGAGCTCTGAGGGATGCCCTAGGAATGGTGGTACAGACTACTGTGGCATCCCATCCTTACCTCACACATGGCAATGTAGAGGATGGGGACCAGTCTGTAGCACCTTTCTAGCATGTACACTTAAAGAGTATTAACTCAAGTGGTTATACCAAAAACTAAGTGTTTCCCCACAGAAACGAAATTTTAGGGGGTCAATTTTATTTCTTTTTTACCTCTTTAGTAAGTTTTATATCTCAAGATTTCTTTCACACAGTTTTCATGTAAAAATACATAGTGCATTCAGTTTTAACAGTTTTATCATGTTCTAAGAATTACTAAATTCAGGACTCATTCCAAGTCTTAACAAGTGGTTCAGTGACCCTGTAGGACAGGAGAAAGCTATCAGCTGTCACAATTTTTTGTTAAACAAACCACTCAACGCAAATACAAAAATATTTATTGGTTAAAAAAATAAGCTTGTACTTTAGTAACTTGGAGCTTCTGTTCCCGTCACTAATTTCCTGTGTGGACTGATTTTTCACATTCCGAAGGGAGCTAGGCATATTACTTGAAGCAGTTACCCCCAGTCACCATCATTTTAGGTCGTGCATGAAAACACAAGGCTCCTGAGTGGTAGTCTGGTCCAGAGACTACGGGCTGCTGCACTGAGATGGACTTGCAGTTTTCATCCAGCACCTCTGCACTGTGTGCTCTTGCTGTGAAAAAGAAGAAAATACCTTCTTTTCAGTTTAGGACTATTCAAAAGTGCAACTATTATGTGAACTGTTTTAAAATCTGTATGTAGATTTCCTGGTTTGAAGGGGCTAGTGAAGATAAGAGTTTTTGTTTGGGGTGGGTTTTTGGTGTTTTTTTTTTTTTTTTTTCTGTTTTTTGGGTAGTGCTGGGACTGAACCCAGGATATTGGACATGCTAGTCAATGCTAGTCAGGTGCTCTCCCAAAAGATAGTATTTTAATATTCTGTTTCAAAAGAATCTTTCCTTTAGCTTAGGTTTTGAGGGATAAAAGAAATGAGCTGGATTATCAGAATCAACTTGGTTAAAGTGCTAATCTTAGACTTGTTTTGATATTACATATAACAAGGGAAAAGGTAGATTTCTTATTGAACTTTTCTTGGAGAGAGGTTTTGTTGCACAGTTAATCTTATACTGTATAATAATAAGCTAGTAAGAGGCTATCCTATCTAGTTCCTAAGATGATGGGTTTCAAATGTGAATGTGTAATTGTAACCATCATAAAATGTTTACATCAGAAGTGTACTATATTAGTACAAATATCTGACATATCTAAAATACCTACATTTATTTTCCTTAGAACAATGAAAATCTTTAATGGCTATTGAATTTTAAGAACTCCTTCAGGAAAGAACTGGGAGAGCATTAATACTTTCGAAGTGCATGATAACATCCAACAGTGAAGACATTGAGACCATTATTGTGTATGATTATACATACACAAAATCTTTAAGTGCTTTTAACTTGATATGTAATCAGTTGTGCTATTTTCCTAATAGTTATTTTTATATTTAGGTTTGAGCTGTTTGAAATGTTTCAAAGACAAAAAAATCAATTTTAGAGGCAAACATTTCTGCCTTTCCTGTTTCCCTTTACAGATAAAAGTTTACATGTTGTCTAGAGTAGAGCTAGGTCTCCCTCTCCAACTCATTCTCTCCCATGGGAGGGTGAGGAACTTTGGAGCGTCTGGTTTTAAAACATCTCCCTAATTACAGGACAAGATGGGAACATAAGCATGGTAAAACTATACAGAATGGTGAGAAGATGGGGTGAGAAAAGTCTATATTCTTATCAGCTGTTCTCTCCATACCTTTATATTACAGACTTGAGGTTTCATTTCCACTTCAAAGGACTGCATGACATTTTCTTTGCAGTAGCTTTCTGCCCCAGCAATATCAGCAGTGATACTGCTTCCACAAGTCTGCGTGTGGTAGCCACTGTCCATCTTGTAGGAATGAAAAACATCAACACCTAGTCATAAAACTGCAAACTCAGTCATTTTTCTAATTTACATGAAATGTTATAAGAAATGTAAAGGCTAAGTGAGCATATAATATGAACATCTGAACAATATAATAGTGATCATAGTGAACAAATTTAATACATAATCATAAAAATTATACAAAATTGCTCTTCACTGTAATACATTGTCAGATATATTTCATGGGAAGGAACTGTAATTCCTTTAGACAAGTCACCAAGTGCTTTTCTGCTCTTCTGGGATTACGTCCAAAATGAAAATAAAGACTACGATCAATTTCCCTTTCCAGTTTGCTTTCCTAGCTTATCTCTAAATGGCTTGCTTGTATAGTTTCTAAGTACTATTTGGAGTATTCAAAATAATACAAAAATAAAGGTAGCCTGCATGATCTTCATAATGGTACATATGTAAGAAAAACGGTTACATGTTAAAACATACTGGCTTGCCCCAAAAGAAAAAAAAAGATTGGCACACTTTTAAGTTGGTAGGTAGTCCCCTCTTATCATGGAGGATTACCTTCCAAGACACTCCAGGCAAAGCCTGAAACTGCAGGTAATACCAAACCTATGTCTACTATGTTTGTCCTACCTACACATACCTGTGATGAGATTTAGCTTACAAATTAGGCACAGTAAAAGTTCAACAATAAGAACAACTATAGCCCTTTTTTTTTTTTTTTTTTGGTTCTGTAACACCATCTAACCTAGTCTGGCTTCAGATTCACAAGTTTACCTCAGAGTGCTGGGATTACAGGCATGTGCCACTACACCCAGTTTATAAATATGTTATAAAAGTTATGGAATACCATCTCAAAATATTTTACTGTACTTTCAAGAATTCTCTGGCTCCTCTTTGACATATGCAAATGGCCAGTATTATGATGTTAGTGCTAAGTTTTTAAAAAGCTCTTTGAATGCAAGTAACATGTTAGCCTAGTGGTCAGTCTGATAACTGCTGTATGAATAATGGGTAAGTAGGATAGACAGTGTGAGAACATTAGTCAAAGGGTTGTTTGACATCCTGGTGAGGGACAGTTCAAGATATTATGATGCTCAAAATAGCATGGATTTTGAAGCAAACTTTATTTTTAAATTTAAACAATTTGGGACCACAGGTATCTACAATACTGTAAAGAGCATTTACTGAATGAAAAGGCTTGGTCCTTTGTGGCACTGCAGTGACATTTTTATTTTGTCCTTTTAACATCTCTAAGTGAGGAAGTGAAGGTTCAAAAAAGTTAACTCAGTGTCACACAGTAAGGAGACGAATATCAGAGGCTCAAGTTAAATTTCTAACTTTACAAGAGCCATTTACTTCCAATAATGCTGAGTACCAAACACCCCCCCCACACACACACACACAAAGCATTGGCCTAGTCCTTTACCTTTCCTTACAAATTAGGAGCAAGGGGAAGGCTGTACTTCTTTGCTCCCCTGACAACATCTAGAATAGTGTATAAGGCCATACTGTTACTCATGATCACAAGAAAAATATTCTAGTTTTCATGTCTATATACCCATTTGCTGGTTACTGGGAGTCACACTTCATTAAAGCAAAACCCTTGTAACAAAATAAAATTTAACAGTACATCCCAAGGGAAATCCCTAGTTCTGTTACCACTCAATAGATATTTGATGAAGTGTAAATATCAGATTGTTTACTAAGAGTCTGTCAATTACTCTTCCTTCTGATATCGATGCCAAATAACTGGTCCATAACTCAGTTCTAATATATAAATGTAACCCAGTAGTACAGGAGAGAGCAAGGTACACAGAGCCTGTCCTGTTCTATAGTAAGAGGATTAACAGCCCCATGCAGGCAGTGGCTGGCCTCACTGTCTTTCTCTAGACCACTCCCAACATCAGAGCCTATGACGTGCCAGCCAGACAGCACATTGTCTTGCCACTCCCTGCTAGTAGTGAGGGCAACATCAGCAGCATTTTGAAGTGAAGGATGAAATGTCAAAAACCAAAATACAAATTCTCTTCATCAGTGTCAAATTAATCCTAGAGATGGCTCAGCATTTAGGAGCACTTGCCGCTCTTCTAGAGAACCTGGGTTTGACTTCCCAGCACCCCCATGACAGTTCACAGTCATCTGAAATTTGAGTACCATTGTGTACCAGGAAAAGATCCCACTAAGCAAAAAGGGTGAAAAGCAATGTTTACAGAAGATTACACATTAAAAGTTTCAGCTTTCTTACCACCAATAACTGAAAAATAGCGAAGTAATGCCTTTCAGTTCTAAAGGGTAATTATGTCTAAGCTCAAAACAGTCATCACATCACATTTTGAAGACTTCTTTAAAAAACACTCTTCCTTAGAAAGCCACCAGAAAGTGTGTTCCAGTAAAAATGAGAAGGAAGCCAGAAAAAAAACACAGAAACAGGTGGGTAAGGGAATTCATAGGATGAAGACAAAGTGAGTGTGGGATGACAGCTGTACCCCATGGGTAGAAGCCAATGAACTAAGTCAGAAGGTTATGAGAAAGCACAGTTGTGTCTGAATGCTTGAAAGGTAACTGTGTGGTAGAAAAATAATGTATACAAACTTATTACACTAAAAAAAAATCTCTGCAAAAAGTAAGCATGATACAGCATAAAGTATAAAACAGACCAGTTCAATGTGAGGAGGAAATGTATGACAATCATGGAGCGGAAGTACAATACCCATGAAGGAATTAGGTGATGAAGTGGTAACTACACTTGTAGGATATGAGCTTCCAACAGGTAATTCTAGATGATGGTAAGGTATATTTCAACAAAAACACTCTGTCCTCCTCTAAAAATGCTTTGCCAACAGAGAAAGTGAAAATGAAGAGAGAAAAAAGTTAACAATACCTTTATAGCTAAACTTGACTAGTGTGCTTAGGATACCGAATTAAGAAGCTAAAACATGGAAAAGAAACTGTAATATCTTCTAAAACTAAGACTGCAGAAGCCAGGATAGGTACTATAGACACACAAGTCAGCAAAGCTGTATGCAGATGCCATGAGGAAACCAAGTTTTGTACTTTTGTACAAAAGTTTGTGTACTTTTGTAGTATACAAACCAAACTTTGTATACTAACCTAAACAATTAAGACAGTTTAAAAGGAGTGCAAGGTTCCATTCTTTTTCAGTTGTTCCAGCCTCAGCATGCCCAAAGTCAACCAGAAACCACGAGGGGGCCTTCAGTGAACCTCTCAGCACACTGAACCAGCACAGACTCGGATTAGAGACCATGGACTTGGGATGCAAAGCTGCCAGAGTCAATACTGGCTCTGCTGTTCACTTGCTTTATAAACTTGAGGGATTTACTTAGCTCCTAAGGCACACCTTTCTTAGAAATTTGGAAATATATGATTACATGAAAAAAATGTTTACCGTTTCATGTATATATAAAAAAGTTACACATAAAAGTGCTCTAAGTTTTCTTTTTCCCCTAAATTACATTAAGGAAAAACAAAACTATTCAATTTTTAGAATACAAAAACTATGCTAGAAACTGCATTCTTCTGGCAGCAGATTCCCAGGAAACAGGTGTCTCCTGGAAAGTTGTATGCAGAAACAGCAGCCTGGTTTCTTTTCTGCTCAACATTTACTATTCCAAGCAGGCAGTGGTTAATAGGAATATGAAATATGAATAATCAATCCTCCTGGTTTCTTCGGGTAATTCTGTTTTGCTTTCTTTTCTTTTAAAGGCAGGTTTGTACTATAGAGTCCTAGCTGGCCTGGATCTGGCTTTGTAGAGCAGGCTGGTCTTGAACTCACAACAATCTGCCTGCCTCTGCCTGCCAAGTGCTAGGCTTAACGGTGTGCACTCATGCTCAGCACTCTTGGTAATCTTTAACATATCAAATGCTATAGTCCTCACGTTTAGCTTTTTATCGTTCTAACACTGTAAACACCTCACATTTAGCCTATTCCCTTTCTCACGTCGTAACACCCAGAGTCAGAAACTCTAATAAATACTCAAAAGCCTTACCTGGATATTACTGCTTTCACAGGGCAGAACACTGCTTTCTGCGAGAGGCCACATGCACATGTGAGACTTATCAATACTGAAGGCAATTCCACTCACAAAATCACTCATGGGTAAGTTCCCATCATTCACTGGCTCCTTTATCCACGTGCTTTCATTTACTATATCTATAGGGTCGAACATATCCACGGTCTCGTTTTCCCTCTCGCTTTCAACATCCTCCAATAGCGCCAATTCTTTCTCAGAAGTACTAGACTGACTTTGTGTAACGGACATGGCGGTGACACCCAAAGGCTCGCTACATGCCAAAGTCTCACAGTTCAACTGCTGAAGGGCTACTGCCGCATCTGTGCCTCGTGGAGAGACATCTGTGGAGGGAACGGTGTCTTCTTCATCTTCACTGTGAGTCTCAAGAGTAAAAGGGATCCGAATCAGGGAGGACAAGTACTGAGGACCACCTCTGAGTCTCCCAGGAGACCAGTTTTTAATCGGTGAGCAGCCATCTATGTACGGACTCCTGCTGCTGGGATTGGTGGTCCCGGTAGAACTGGTTCCAGATGAAGCTTCAGGAGAATGAAATGTAAACTTCCTCTGTTCTGAAGGAGTGGAGGGAAAATCACATCGTAAAAACAGAAAGGTCAGTTAAAATGGTAATCACATTCATGTCAGGGAAAAAAAAAGAAAGAAAGAAAAAAAGGATTCCTGTAACAGTTGTGAAATTTTATTGTTAAAAAATGACAGCAAAAGCCAGTGTTTGCCTCAACAGACTCAACCTCAAAACTTGTTTCCATGGCTCTTTCCAAATTTAAACTAAAATATTTTATTTCTTGTGAAGTATTTCTTCATAAGTATACTGCATTATACCAAAGTTGTTCATAAGCAAAGAAGATCCCTTACAAGTTGGCATTAAGAAGCTACAATGTAATAACTGTACTTGGCAAATGTGTTGGTTTTATGTAACACACTTGTAACAATACTAAAACAAACAAAAACTGCAAAGTAGTATTTGTAATAGTAAGGAGTCTAACAATAATCAAAATGATAAAAATGTTTTCACTTAACATTGTTTGCAATGAAAACTTCAATTGATATAACCTTTTATGAAAAAAGTAAGTAAAATCCATCAAAAGCCTTAAAAATATGGGTAGAGGACACAGCTCAGTGGTAGAACACTTGTTTACCATGTGTAAGACCTATGTTCAATCCCCAGCACAACAGAGGGGAAAGCCTTCTAAACATCTGCCACTCTTGATGAATTCTACTTCTGGGAAATTAACCTAAGGGGTTTCAGCCCCAGGACCACAAAAAACAAAACAAAACTAAGACAAACAGAATGATACATGTATGAAATGGTTCAAAAGCATGTTCTTGAGGTAACAATAAATAATTTGAATGATTTGAATGGCCTTTGAAAATATCTGAAATAAATGCTTTGTGAAAAAATAAAGAACCATGGATAAATATGTACAAATTTGTTTATCTACATATCTATATCCACATATACAAGAGCAAAGTTTATAATTTTCCGAAGTTTTACTATATATTGATTTCCTAAAAAACATAAACTTAAAATCAAAAATTGGTAAATATACATTTCTGAACATATTTATTTAAAAAAACCTTAACCAAGTATATTTTATGATTTGAATACCTGATTGTCAAATCTATTACTGTAAGTAAGAAGGCATATAAATCAACTTCTCTCTGAAACTGCCATCTCTTTGATAGAGTGAAGTAAAAGCTGCTTACTAAAATAATTAGATTAGGAAAGTTTGATGGAATTCTAGACTTTGAGGGTAAATCTCCTCTCCAACCTTTTTTGCACTGGGAAGAATTAAATTTCATAGCATAGACAAGTATTCTACACTCAACTATACCACCAGCCTTTCTGTTTTTAAATACGGCATATTTATTTGACAAGGATCTAGTTTATGAAGTAAAGAGTGGTTCTGTGTGTGTGTGTGTGTGTGTGTGTGTGTGTGTGTGTGTGTGTGGAGCCTGACATTCTATTATATTTTATATAACATTGTTTTCTTTTTGTTGTTGCTAAATGTTGGGTATTATACCATTTCCCCTGCCCATTCTTTCTTACAAACACCCCTATGTAGGTCTCTCCACTGCTTCATTCAATCCATGGCTACTTTTTCTTTGTGTGACATTCATATGTGTTCCCAAATGCATAAGTTCCACCTGCTCAGCATGTATGTTACTGTGATATATATATTTTTAGAGCTCACCACATTAGCATGTCTACTGGTGTTGTCCTTGTTCAGGTCATGTTTAGGCAGCCATGATGGTGAGACTTCATGGATGCAGCTTCTGACGTTACTAGGAGACACAATCTCACATAACAGCAAACTCCCTGTTCCTCTGGCCACCTTTTTATTTTATTTTATTTTTGAGACAGGGTCTTTGTTTTATTGCTGTGAAGAAACACCATGACCACTACAACTCTTGTAGAAGAAAATATTTAATTGGGGGCTTGCTCAGACTTTCGTAGAGTCACTGTTATCAGCACGGTGTCATGCAGGTGCTGGAGCTGTAGAGCTACATCCTGGTCAGCAGGCCCAGGCAGAAAGAGAAACTGGGCCTGGCATAGGCTTTTCAAACCTCCATCAAGACCACAACTCCTAACCCTTCCAATCCTTTTAAAGAACTCCACTCCCTGGTGACGAAGCATTCAAATGCATGAGCCTCTGGGCTGCTCTATGCAAACCACCACAGCCTTACTAGATAGCTCGAGCTAGCTAGGAATCGTCATATTCCCAGCATGGCCTTGAATTTATGATCCTTCCGCCTCTGCCTCCCAAGTATTGGAACTGATAGCATAAGCTACACATTTGACTTACTCTGTTCCTTTTATTTTTTTTATTTATTTATTTTTTTTTTTTTTTTGGTTTTTGGAGACAGGGTTTCTCTGTGTAGCTTTGCGCCTTTCCTGGAGCTCACTTGGTAGCCCAGGCTGGCCTTGAACTCACAGAGATCCGCCTGGCTCTGCCTCCCGAGTGCTGGGATTAAAGGCGTGCGCCATCAACGCCCGGCTTTCCTTTTATTTTTTTTTAAATAAAGTTTCCACAAATTACTATCAAGGTACTCATTCCTAACTGCTAAAAGAGCCTTTTTGACAATAAATGTGGGCAGTACAAACTCTGGCCATGTCTGTCATTCTGAGACATACCTGAGAGTGGGGTCTTTCCTACTTGAAGTGCAATTGGTGAGAAAGTGGGTGGAGAAATAGCCGACGGGCTAGTCACGCTCCCCAAACTGTATTTTCTTGCACCGTTCTTAATGGGGCTAGAAGAAAACTGTCCCTGGGATTAAACAACAAAAATTCAATTAGAAACTCAAAATCAAGTCACTAATCAGCAGATATGTTTAACTTGTCTTTGTCACAGTTATATTGCATATTCCTTATCTTCTTCACAACATACTTACAAACTAGAAATTCATAAGAACCAACCAATGAAAGGTATCTTGGAACAAAGACAACTAAGACGGCTAGAAAAATCTTGAAATAAAATGTCAAAGTATAATGAATTGGGTTTCAACAAATCATTCATTATAGTTCATACCAAGTAGCCACCTGTGAAAATATCTATAACTAATTTATTTTCTCCATCAATGAAAACTCAGTTGTTACATTGCTAATCTTTGGATAATTCAGTAAGTAACCCAGGCTGTGATTCCTTGAAAGAATGATCAGTTTGCTCACCCTGTCTACCTTAAAAACAAAACTGAAGTCTGACTGAAATCATATCTACGAACTTTGAAAATGCTCACGAACTATAATTCCCAAGGGTGATAGGCCTGGGTGTGACTTGACTCTCTACCTACATCCAAGTATATCTACAGCACACTAACCAGCCACTTGCTAGCACACTTCTCACAGTAAATGCCATCTACATAGGGCTCCTAGGTTATATGGAGAGAAATCTATTGGATAAAATACCTCAAGAGATTCTCGAGCACTGCTGGGACTTCCAGGAGACGCTGAAGGTAAGGAGTCAGAGATGCTCCCATTCACATCCAAAAAGAGCTTTCTTCTGAGAGATGAGGAACTGAGGTTGCCAGGCGATTGGTCTGCAGAGTCATCAGCTCTAAAATAGTCTCCTGCATATAATAATAACAACAAAGAGAAAGCTGAGCACTGTAAGAAGTAACTCCACTTGTAACACCCCAAAAGTCATGAAACATGTTTCAATTTTTTCTAATACATGTATGTGTAATGTTTAAAATGTTATTCTTTATTTTTGGAGTGTTTATTTATGTTGTGAGTCAGGGTCTTACTATGGACCCAGGCTGGATTTGAACTTGTGGCAATCCTGTTTCAGCCTGCTGACTGCCAGGAGTGTGCCACCACACCCAACTGGTCATAAGCAGTGTATCTGCACCAGTAAGATGTTTATCTTTCATGCCCACAGTAAAATTCACGATGATAAGAACACTAACTCAGGCCACGTTTAAGAGACAGGAAAATGCAGGACAGTTTCCTATTTAAAGAAAGGCACCATTGCACTGCCATTTACAAACAGCCAACCAACCAAAAAGCTTCCATTGGTGTTATTAAAAGGTAGTCACAGTATTTACCCAATATGGCTTCCAAATTAAAATCCACAGGAAGAGACAGCAGAGTCTGACACGAAGCTGGAAATAAGCAAACAGATATAAGTATGCACACATCAGTGAAGGCATGTGACTGCCAACCACCACCTCCCAGCATGTTCCAGGAAACAGTCATTCTGCTGGTACATTCTATTACACCGCATGCCACCTTCCTGATTGGAACCTGCTAATGGTGGAAGTTAGCTCCTGCCTCTGAAACTGGTACTTGGAACTGCATAGGATACCAGCAGACACTAGGGGATTTCTCAGATTAACAAATCATTTGTTTTCTTTAAATCTTTCCCAAACCAGAAATCAATTCACAAATCACACACACTTTAAACAGGAAAGCAACACATGATTGCTATTTCTAAAACATCAGTTTTTAAAAGTCATTTCTCTTGGCATACAGCTCATTCACAAAGCAAACAATGTCTAAGTTTGAAGGTAAAGCGATACTATGTGAACTAAGTTTGAGTCAAAGTAGCTTAGTATGCACCCAGTCTCTTCTAGCTCCTGCTCATACCCACCGTTGCATTTCTCTGAGGGTCCTATCAGCTTCTGCCCAACAGGAGAGTCATTGTTGCTATTAAGGCCTATAAAACAGGTTAAATAGAAAATCATAATTTTATATTTATTTAATTTAGGGTAAAACTTTACACACTGGAGGCTTTCAGATTTTTTTTTTTTTTTTTTTTTTTTTTTGGTTTTTCGAGACAGGGTTTCTCTGTGTAGCTTTGCGCCTTTCCTGGAACTCACTTGGTAGCCCAGGCTGGCCTCGAACTCACGAAGATCTGCCTGCCTCTGCCTCTGCGAGTGCTGGGATTAAAGGCGTGCACCACCACCGCCCAGCATAATTACTAATTTTTGATGACAAATGATTGCATGTGGTTTTGGTATATAATGTGATATTTTGATATGTACATATATTGTTGAATGAGCAAATAAGGCCAATATATCTCCAACAGATTCTGCATTTAATTTTCCCAAAATGGGTTTAGATAAATTCAATTAAAATATTGGATTATTTTGACCAAATAAAATCTGAAATGTGATAAATAAAACTATACTCAGTTTTTATCAAGAGTCAGCAATACATGTTGCAGGGAATGGTAGTGCACACCTTTAATCCTAGAACTTTGGAGCCAGAGGCAAGAGGATCTCTGTGAATTCAAGGACCAGGTGGTCTACATTGAGAGTTCCAGGACAGCCAGGGCTACAAAGAGAGACCCTGTCTGAGAGGAATGCTCATGTTTTTGAATCTTCTATTTTATAACGTAGCAATCACCAGATCTAGTGTAGGATTATTGAGTTGACCAATACTAAATGAGAACATGGAAGAGTGGGCCAAAGACTGAATAAAGGTCTGCTGTTAAGTACTGTCAGAATGGGGGAAACAAATGCAGTTGGGGTTCTGATGCTCTCTCCTGCTGTGAAGCCCACACGTGTTCAGAAGGAAAGCCAGACGCCTTAGTGCCTTACACTCATTCCTGTTCTCGGCATCGTTCCTCTTCTAGCACCGGGGCATCTGTTTCAGTGCTGTCCTCACTCTGGTGAGCAGACAATGGAAAGATCCACTCGCGTGCACATTTCATCACAGCAGTACACACAGCAGAAGAGGGAGAGGGGAGGGAGGGAGGGACAAAATACTCCCAAGTACTCGCCCCAGTGACCTACTTCCTCTCAGGCCCCACCTCCTAAAATTTCCAAACTCTGCCAAAATAACTGGGAGACCATTGCCTAAGAACCAGGCATCCTGACACAGAGGCTTCCCATGCATCTGGACCCCCATATGTGAAGGAGGTACCATAGAACAGCCCTGTCACACATGGTGCATGCTTGACAGACAAAGCATGCTATCACTGGGATCTAGAATGTCTCCCAGTGGCCCATGTAGTAAAGGCTTTATCCTCAGCTTAGTATTATTTATAAATACATACATCTTAAGGGGTGGGGTTTCGCTGAATGACTTTCCAGCCCCCCTTGAAAGGGCCAATGGGACCATAGTCCCCCTCTTTCCTCTCTTCCATACATGGTCACGATCAGAACAGGTTTCCTGCATCATGCACTCTTCCTATGATGCACTGTGCTGCTACAGGCCCAAAGCAAAAAGGCCAATCGACTGAGACTGAAACCTCCAAAAGTGAGCCAAAATAAAACTTGTTTACCTAGCATGTACGGCCCCGGGTTGGTCCCCAGCATGGCATCCCTCGTGTTTACCTAGCATGTACAGCCTGGGGTTGGTCCCCAGCATAGCATCCCTGTGTTTACCTAGCATGTATGGCCCTGGGTTGGTCCCCAGCATGGCATCCCCTAGGTATGGTGGCCTATTAGCAGTAACCCCAGCATTCAAACGGTAGAGGCAGAAAAATCAAAAGATCAAGCCTTGAACATGAGACCTCATTCAAAAAAAGAAAAGAAAAAGTAGAGAAGGAAGGAAGGAAGGAAGGAAGGAAAGAAAGAGAGAGAAAGGAAAGGAAGAAAGAAAAGAAGGAAAGAAAGAAATCTCATTCTTCCATATTGAGTCATAAGCAAATCTGCTACAGAGGGAAATTTCCTCTTTATTATTCTGGACATGAAATAAAAAATCTACTCTGCTGTGGGATGTTCTGTATGACAAATATGTTAATAAAGCACTGATTGGCCAGTAGCCAGAAAGGAAGTATAGGCGGGACTAACAGAGAGGAGAATTGAGGGAACAGGAAGGTGGAGGAGGAGAATGCCTGGAGCTGCCGCCAGGACAAACAAGATGTAAGGTACCAGTAAGCCATGAGCCACGTGGCATAGTATAGATTAATAAAAATGGGCTAAATAAAAGAGTAAGAACTAGACAATGAGCTAATGGCCAAGCAGTTTAAATAATGTAAGAGTCTGTGTGTTTATTTTGTAAGTGGGCTCCGGGACTGGCAGGACTTTGTAGCTGGAGACTGGCGGGACTTGGGAGCTGGAGAGAAGCTCTCTACCAACAAATGGCGCCCAACGTGGGGCATGAACCCACGACCCTGAGATTAAGAGTCTCATGCTCTACCAACTGAGCTAGCCAACACTACTCTCTTTGGAAGCTCTCTACCAACACTACTCTCTTTGGAAGGACACACTATTTCTGTTTTCCAAGGGTGATGTGATGAAAACATCTTTGAAGATACAAATGTGCAAACACACACACACACCTATGCACAAGCATATATATGAACACAACTTGAAAAAGGATCCTTTGGAACAGTCTCTTTTCACATAGCTTCTTGTAATACGCGCAGGAATATGACACTCCCGAGAGCCTGTCTCAGCATTGCTTTCATCACTTTCAACAGCACAGCTCTGGGGTGCACCTGTTCACTGCTGCATTATGCTACAAGGATCTCAGTCACCTTTATAAGTCACCTTTATAATGCTGCTCCGCATCTTCCTGATACTGCCTCACTTTAGCAAAAGAGGTTTCTCAGAATGTAAATTATATTAAAAAATAAGATTAAGCAGAGGTTTATTCATCTGTAAAAATCTACAATTAAAAAAAATGGGGAAAGGGTAGTATTTATCAAAATGTCAGCATGAACGCAGAATTTCAAAGTTGTGAGGATAATTCTCTAGCTCAATCCTTTCATTTCCCCAACAGAAAACCAGAATCAAAAACGACCGAATAACCCCGACTACTCCTCCGGTTAACTCCAGTCTCCGTTCACCATTCCACTCCGCTTTAGTCTGTAATGGCTGACGACATACTGTATGATCTGAGATACCTGGTTTAATCCAGGCTTTATCACTTCTATCATCTCAGCAACCTTGAGTCAGTGCTCAAACCTTCCTGAACTTATGTTTTCTCACCTGTAGCAGAGGCCAACAATTGCCCCTACCTCCTAGCTCTAAGGAATTAGTGAACACATTTAGTACTGTCCTCGTTGAGCAAGTACTCATCCCTGTGTATCGCCCATTCCTGTGGTTTCCTAAGGAATGTTTTTCTTGTACTAAGAGCATACCTACACTACACTGCTCAAAACACAAAGGGAGCAAAGACAAGACAACCACTGCCTGGTGGGGAAGGGAACTTGGAAGGATTGTGGCTTGCCTTTACATTTCTCTGTAAATTTTACAGAGTAACAGCCGTAACATGCTGCCCCAAAGTCAGTTCATCATCAGCCTTCCTCTGTCTTTGCAAGGAACAGGCAAGTTATCAAAAACCCCAGTGATTTGAGGATTTTATTTAACAGACCTTCCAACATGACTGACAATGGCACTCATAATTCAACTCTATATTTAAAACCAACTATCTACACTGATGAAGCCGCTCTAGGCATCCTTAGAATTAGTATTCACAATGGCCATGAAGACAAAAATGTTTTCTGAAGAGAACAGCAAATAACAGAAGAAAATCCAAATGTTTTTCAATTAAGTTTTGATCTTTACTCGACAAGGAGTTAATCCGGTCATGTAGAAACTGAATTTTAAGCAGGCTCCTAACCAAAGTCAGTACTGTGCTGCCCGGCAGTCACTCGTTTTGGAGATGCACGCTGAATGCTCACATTTACTTACAAACTCTGGGTTTTGCACGTTGAGTACTCACATTTACTGGGATGAAGCTCTAAAGGCTGTTTCCCATCATGCTCAGTCCAAGGAGAGGGTACAATGACATCTTTAGTGAAAAACTGGGAAAATTCAAATTGTACAGTTAGGCGTAAACTCCCCCCACACGGGAAAGGGCCCCTTCATGTTTTCAAATACCCATCTAGTGTGTCATATATACTAACTTACATTTATTTTAAAATGTTCATAGTCAACATAACTGACCAGAGTTAAAAGGGAAGAAATATAAAATACACATATGGAGAAGCCTTAATACTTTAAATCAACCATTTAAATTTGAAACTTATAAATTAAGCTAAGGGTAAATTCACAGGTAAATTACTTTTCATTTCTCTGCCAATTTGTTTTGGGGTTGGTGACAAATGTACGTTAGGAGGAAAGGAATAACTGGAGAGAAAGGTGCACATATAAATAAATGGTGTGATGGACTTAGCCTGTACTAGCTCAAGATCTGATTACCAAATTTTCAGGAATTTGGATAACCTTTGTTAAAGCCAATACTACAATAAAATTACATAAATTCACAATTAAATAAATTATACGGACTCTTTAAAAAAGTATTACTTCTAAATTATTTTACATTTGCCAGTATCTATGTTCTTGAAGTTAAGAACACTTTGTATATATATGTGGTGGAATTTGTCTCACTGGGGTGTGCAACTACCCTTTTCCCATTCAAGGACAGCGTAAGAATAGCTAGAAGCTGGTTATAGTTGGGGTATTTCCATTAGGGTAGCAGCAGTCATAGAAACCATACTGCGTCTACAGGGAGAGAGCCAGTTGTTACACATGTACCTCTATGTCGCTATCCATGCTACTCAAATGAACAAAAAACCCAACTCTCTCCCTATCTATCTATCTATCTATCTATCTATCTATCTATCTATCATCTGTCAGTCTGTCTATCCATCTTCTATCTGTCTGTCTGTCTATCTATAGCTATGTCTTTTGCTCCTAATGAAGTATTTTTCCCTTTCCTTTATTTTCAGGGTAAAACATTTCCTTTTTAGTCTGCTACAGATAGACAGTTAATTTCCTTAACTAAAGCAGTGATGAGTCTGTAAGGAGAATATGTGAGGTAGAAGGGAATGGGAAAGACAGAACGCTACAGGGAAGTTGCAGAAGAACTGTAAAGGACCCAGAGGCTTATGAAGTGTCACACGTTTAAACAGTAACTAGAACCCAAATATGATGGCATTTAAAATAGTAAGTAGCGCAGAGACATTTGAAAGTTTGGTAATAATCAGTATTGCAGAGGAAAAAAACAAGCAGCATCATGATAAAGAAGGAGCATAAATGGTTCAGTCTCTTAGGAAGGCAATATGGCAAAACCCACTCAGACTGAAAATCCACAAAGCCTCCAGCTTACCAGTCCACTACAGTATACCAAACACAGGAACAGACTACAATACTGATGTAAAGACAATGAACCAACAGATCTTAACATCTGTCAACAAGACATGTTTATGCATTCTTACTAAAATACAAAAAATCTGTACAGGTGATTATTTCTAAAAATCTAAGAAAGATCAAGAAAAAAAAAAAGATGAAAAGAAAAAGAGGATGAACCTGCATGTCTAACACTTAAAGGATGCTACTGTGTCTATCAAATTCATCCCAACTCCACAGGGAAGGTTGCAGCGGCTCCTTTCAGGGACTGGTTGAGAATGACAGCTTTTGTATTCTCTTTACACTCGACAGGTTTGCTTTCGACATGGACATATAAAACACACTTGGTAGATAATACTAATCCTACCTTCACTCTGATTTTATTCCCTATGTTTTACCTGCCGAGCTTTCCTTGAAACAGCTTCCAGGGTTCTAAAAAGACAAGCTATTTCCCAGAACGTTGGAAAATTAGAAAGGCCCTGAGCTTTTCAGCTGGAGAAGAATTAAGTGATAGCGAAATGGGGGAATTAAAGGCAGGGATGAAGAGGGGCGCAAGGTTTGTCAGGGTTAAACATCAGACCATTTCCTAAAATAAGCTGTAATCTGAAGCACATGGGACACACAATACCTGTATGAGCAAAATCAAGGAGGGCCAGTCACCTGACTCCGGAACAGGCCATTAATACAAATCTTTTGGGGCACAGAAGAGCCAAGTATTGCCAAGGAATAGAAATGTGTAGTGGAGATGAGAGGGAAAAAGGAAAGCTCAAAAATGTCACCATGACACAAAGCCTTTCTGAAGAAAGAGCTAGGTAACCCTTATACTCTAGGAGAAGGAATTTAGCCAAAAAAAAAAAGAAGGCAAAAATGTGGCTTCATTGATTTTACTAAAAAAAACAAAACAAAACCTTACCTTTGTACTTAGCAGTAAGCCATTTTATGAAATATATTCTAAATCCTAAAAATCCTTAAGTATTAACAACAAAAGACAAAGTCATTGTGAATGTGGAGGACTAAAACCACTCGGCTTCCTTGACATGAACTCCAACTTGAATCAGTAGTCTGTGCTAATCATTATTCTGAAAGCACAAGAAGATACACTGTGCTAGGCAGAGAATGAAATGATGAACACTGAACAACACCGGCCAAAACCAGATTCGTCTAGGCAGAGAAGCCAACAACTAGGGCAGCAAAGGTGCACCGAGAGACCCTGAGACAGCTGGAAACCACAGGTCTGGTAAAGAGCTCGGGATGGTGCGGAAGTAGATGGAGAGCAGAGCACTGGGGACCAGAGAGGAGTACTGAGGACCAGAGGGGAGCACTGGGAATCAGAGAGGAGTACTGAGGACCAGAGGGGAGCACCGAGGACCAGAGGGGAGCACCGAGGACCAGAGGGGAGCACTGAGGACCAGAGGGGAGCACTAAGGACCAGAGGGAAGCTGTGACAGTACAGAATTTCAAATCTTCCTAAAGGAGACAGCAGGCATGCAGAATCCATTCCTGGCTGGCTTAATGATTGTAACAGTATGGTTACCTCTTCAATGGCCTTTTGTCTTTTGTCTTCCACATCTTTATCTGTTCTATACAGAGATAAAGAAGAAAAATAACCAGGCCATTACTTCAGCTTATTGAACATTAAAAAGAACCTTTCAAAGAAATAATTTCTCTTCATTGAAAACTGACAAATTTTAAACTCATTTCCAAAGAATAACTGGCATCTTGTATAATTAGTTAATGGCAGTATTCTGAAATTCACCATTAGCTAGCAGGCTCTCTTTCCCCTCACTTGAAGTTTAAATGGGATAAAACCTTCTTTTAAAAGGCTTATGTTGATGTAACAAGTTACTACCAACATAATTTAAATAAAGTGTTTTAAGCAACAAAATGAAGTATTTCATTTGATAGAAAAGCTAACAATTATTCAAAGTCTCTTTTTTCCAAGTATGGCAATTTCATTATAGTATTTTTAGAATAAACTTTTATTCTGAAAGGAAATTAACAACCTACTGTTCTGAATAGACAAGTAAAAATATTAATTCTGAAATATAGTAACAATATAAAAATCTGTCCAAATAAATGCTTTTTTTGTTCTAATACTATACAGAGTTACAACACAAATTTCTCTGCTATAAAATTGAATACAAAATGTTGGGTCTCAAGCACAAGGCATCACTTGCCAAGGACGTAGCAATTAGCCTTGTAAGACCACTTCTTTATTTTGTTCCTGGAAAGAATTACTGCAATCCATCCAAAAATTGGTAAATAAATTTTAAAAAACAATTTCAAATTATTTTCCTCTGTAACTGTTCATGTACATATCTGCTCCTGAATTAAAGGAAAGAAAAACGGGAAGTTTGTATGAGGGTGTATGCCTTTCAGAAATTTAAGCTGGGTGAATTTTTCAAGTAAGGAAATGATAAGAAAATAAACTATGATGGTCATCCGCAAGTCCTGGCTTGGATGATAAGCATTTGAGTCTAACAACTCAGTTACTGTCACTATTGTGGCCACATCATAACTGTATCAAAATGACCGTACATGTGTTAATTTTAGTTTACAGTAAGTGCCAATCTAGCTTCATCCATTTCAAAACCTGCTACTTCATCAGAGGAGCTTGAGCCTGAAATACTCAGCTGATTGTGGGAATCAGTTAATTGGTGGAACCGAAAACCTGAAGGTGTCAGATAGGGCAAAGTACCCTGACTAGCACACTACTGCACACCATCGACGCACAGAGTTGGCAAGTGCTCTGAATACTGATGTGTTCGTCTGTGCTAATATTCCTGTGTGTGCTACAGCATAACATAGAAGGAAGGCCCGAGATGGCTCTGGTTAGTTAAGAGGTATCAGGGGCCATTGCTTTTTCTAAGAATGAATCAACATACTCTGCCGAGAGCGTTTTCACTCCCTTTGGTAGAAGCCTTATAAGCATTCAATGAATTACATCAGTGAGCTATCATTAGAATACATTCCCACTTTTCCCTTCTACAGCAAATCTATCTAGTGAAATATTCCAAAATTCTTTCTAAACTCGGCCAGACAACACACCCCTGATTACTGTAAAACATATTGCCACTGTGGTCTAATTGTCCAGTTAGCTCTTCAGGGCAGGAAGAATGTACAGTGCCTCGTGGAGCTTGGGAAGTATCTTTTGACTGATGATATCACAGTTGTCTATAGTTCAATATATTGAAGAGATAAGGCAAAAATTACAGTATACAGCTTGTGGGGGACAAAAGAAGTTACTCATGAATTCACTGGATTTTTTTTTAAAAAAATCTTCTTTCTAGAATTAAAGTTTAAAATCCTGTATGTTTTATCTTCAGCCTAATTCCCTTTGTATAGGAATTCAGGTGGAAACTAACTATGAGTAAATGGTCATCAGAAGACCAAGCAGAGAAAAAGGGAGTAGAAGGGGTAGAACTATTTGGAAGAACATCTCAACACGTGCATTTCTGTGAATGAATTCTGAAGTCAAAGGGGAAAGGACCCCATTGCTCTGGACTAACAATACAACTATCTTAGGACAGAAAAGTCAACCCTGGAGAAGCCATGTATGTGAGTCTCTTTCACATATTAAACACACAGACTATAAGCCTTGCTGAGCCATCATCTGAGAAGCTTCCTCCTGCATTAGATGGGAACAAATACAGAGACCCACGGCCAGACAGCACGTACAGAGTGACAGACCGCGGAACACTCGGCCCTAGATGGGATGTCTCCGTCAAATCCCTCCCCTTAGGGCCAGAGAACGCTGCAGAGGAGGAGACGGAAAGAGTGTAAGAACCAGAGGTGATGGAGGGCACCAAGGAAACGAGGAAGGCCCTCGAAATCAACATGAGCAAAGCTCATATGAACCCACAGAGACTGAAGCAGCATGCACAGGGCCTGCACCAGGTCCTCTGAGCTTATACTATGGCTTCCAGTTTACGTTTCTGATGGGATTCCCGAGTGTGTGAACGAGCGGGTCTCTGATGCTTGTGCCTTTTCTTGTGCTCTTTCCCTTCTGTGTGTTTCGTCCAACCCTGATGTGTTAAGTTTTGTTTCCGTTATTATGTTTTATTATTATCCCTGAGAAGCCTGTTTTCTAATGAGAATCGAAAGGGAGTGGGATCCAGATGGGAGGGGGATGGGAGGAACTAGAAGGAGTAAAGGAGGGAAAAACATAATCAGAAGAGATTATGTAAGAAAAAAAAAATCTATTTGTAATGAAAGAAAAAAAAGCAAAGAAAAAAGTTAGACTATAAAACAAAAGTTCTTTAAAATGTAAGTAATATTGCCTAGCAATCTGTTAATTAAAAACCTAGCTCTGGTCTACCAGCAAAGTGCATGTCATCACTACACTGAGCATCACTGAACAGCACAAACAAACTAGTGTTTAAAACTACCCAAGAGAAGTGTGGACTATGCTGGTGACATGAAGAATCAAAGGAAACGGAATTCACAGGCCCACCAGACAGCTCCGTGGGTAAAAGCACTTGTCATATAGTACATCTCACTACCTGAAATCCACCTCTGGACTCCAAGGTGGAACGAGAGATCAACTCCCCAAAACTGCCCTCTGACCTCCACACTGACACCATGGCCTGTGCACACCCACCCACACACAGACATTGTAGTACATGAATAATATTTTTTTTCAAAAAAGAATTGAGATTCCTTGATGAACCGTGTTAAAACTGAATGATGCCTATAAAGCTCTCTGTTGTCAATAAATGCTATGGCATTAGGTGAGCCTTAACTTGTTAGGAGATTTTAGAGTTCCCCAGACAGGCAGCAACTGAACAGAATCTTTTGTTATCCTGAGACACCAACCAAATACCTCAGAAGCCACACTACAGAGAAACATACAATGTTAAAGTGCTTTTCCATCTAACCCAGTGCTGGGGAGGCAGTGTTTATAGTCGGGGGTGGGGGTGGGGGGCTGTGTGTGTGTGTGTGTGTGTGTGTGTGTGTGTTAGCTGTACAAGAAAAGGATTCCTATTCAGCTTGGAATAGCTTTCTAGGCATAATTCTTTAAATTCACTCACTTGGAAAAGAAAAAGATCCACATTAATTGTTTTCTTTCTTGACATATTTACATATATAAATAATCAGCTCTTAGAAGTTCTTACTCTTTATTTAACAGTCTGTCATTACACTTAAGTACAAGAAAGAAAACCTTACCGAGAATGACTTAGGTAGGAGGCCTGACGATGAATCTCCTCTGGGTCTATTTCTACAGGATTTATTATAGCCAGCTGATCGATAGACCACCTAAATTCCCCTGGAGTCTAATAAAAGTAAACATATATATTAAAACAAATTAAAATAGTTCATCAAAATCTACCCAATGTTACCTTCAAAACTGTAGATGGCTGTAACTTAAAAATCTTTTAAAGCTTCTATTTTCAAATCTGAGTTTAATCACTCTAAATAAAATGGCAAATGGTAACCAAATCATACTAAAGTCAATCTGTTGCACGTTATCCCTTAAAATATCAAAATCTTCTGAGTAATTTTAAAAAATGGCACAATATTTTAGGAATCAGGGTAACAAAGGTATAGAAATACCACAATTAGCACTCATGAGGGAGAAACCATGCCCATGAGTAAACAAAAACTTTAATTATCAAAGGCTGAAAGCCTTTATTGTCACTATGAATGAACTACAAGTCTTAGCTATACCAGAAGCTCCAGAAGTTCATGAAACAACTGATCCTCAAAATATTTAAGAATGGCATCCAGGGCTTCTCCCATTTATAACTATCCAGCTGATCCTAAACCTTACTCAATCAGAAACTATAATTACAAATATACTGGGGGAGAGGATGCTATATTTTCTGGCTTTGAAGCTCAATTACAACTTAATTGAGGCTGCGCAGTGGTGGTGCACGCCTTTAATTCCAGCACTTGGGAGGCAGAGCCAGGCGGAGCTCTGTGAGTTCGAGGCCAGCCTGGTCTACAGAGGTAGTTCTAGGACAGCCAAGGCTGTCCAGAGAAACTTTGTCTCGAAAAACCAAAATAACAAAAAACAAACAAAAAATTGCATTGAAATCATTATTTTACTATTGTGTATATATCCACATCCATGTTTGTGTGGGTACAAGTGTGTGTGAGCGCACATGTACAACACATGCACAAGGAGGCTGAGGTCAATCTGGGGCATTATCCCTCTTGGCTCTTGAGACAGGGTCTGTCATTGACCTTGGTATATCAACTTAACAATCTAGGCTGGCTAGGCAGTAAGCCCCAAGGATCTGCCTGTGCTTACTTCCCCTACAGTAGGACTAGAAATATTCATCACTAGTGGCATTTTTACATAGATTCCAGGGATCCAACTTGTGTCCTGGTGTTTGCATGGCAAATGGCAAGCATGCTACCAACTGAGCTATCTTCTCAGCCTCCATTATTCACTTTTGATTAAGACTAAAAATAGCTAAATTTGATCATAAATCAATTAATGTTGGGAGGCCAAATTAATGGTAGGACACCATGTGAACTGTATATGGCTCCTGCACACCTTCTCACTGTCCAAGCTGACATAAAATGCAGCAGAAACAGTCACCTGGTGTCTTAGTTAGGGTTACTATTGCTATGATGAAACACCACGACCAAAAGTTAGTTGGGGAGGAAATTGTTTATTCAGCTTACACTTCCACATCACTGTTCATTCTCAAAGGAAGTCAGGACAGGAACTGAAATAGCAGAAACCTGGAGGCAGGAGCTGATGCAGAAGACATGGAGGGCTGCTGCTTACTGGCTTGCTAAGTCTGTTTTCTTAGAGAACCCAAGACCACCAGCCCAGGGAAGGAACCACCCACAATGGACTGGGCCCTCCCTCCCATATCAATTATTAATTTTAAAAATGTCCAACAGGCCGGGCGGTGGTGGCGCACACCTTTGATCCTAGCACTCAGGAGGCAGAGCCAGGCAGCTCTGTTGAGTTTGAGGCCAGCCTGGTCTGCAGAGCGAGATCCAGGACAGGCACCAAAACTACACAGAGAAACCCTCTCTCGAAAAGAAAAACAACAACAAAAAAAATGTCCAACTGGTTTGGCTGCTGCCCAATCTTATGGAGGCATTTTCTCAACTGAGGCTCTCCGCTTTCAGCCTGAGACTCTCTGAGACTGCAGATTGTGTCGAGCTGACATAAAAGGAGCCAGGACACCTAGTTTTACAGTTTTGCTAGTTAAGTGTGGCTAGCGAATTAAAAGAACTTTGCCAGTTTAGCAAGTAACAGTAAAAACAGCTAAAGTGATGAAGCCTTCTCTAATTTCCTAGAGCACATTTTCTTCTGCACCATAGTAATCATGATTTTGAAATTGCTCATTTTGTCAAATTTACTCTGATAGCACAGAAGTCAACTCCCTTTTAAAACAATCTGCAAGCTTTAGTAGGGCTTGGTGATTTTTTGTTTTTTTTTTTTTTTGTTTGTTTTTTGGTTTTTCAAGACAGGGTTTCTCTGTGTAGCTTTTAAGCCTTTCCTGGAACTCACTCTGTAGCCCAGGCTGGCCTCGAGCTCACAGAGATCCGCCTCGAACTCACAGAAATCCGCCTGCCTCTGCCTCCCAAGTGCTGGGATTAAAGGCGTGCCTGGTGTTTTTAAATGGCTGGGAAAAAGGAAACAGGGGTCTCAATACTTCATGGCAGAAAAATAGCA
>CABHPP010123573.1:0-20629 GCA_902168425.1 Peromyscus attwateri
TGGGCTTTGTGACACCAGCCCATGTTCTGTAAACTTTTCATCTGCACACAAATTGCATTGCACAGCGACACTGAAAGGGTGGTCACTCGTGCTGCACTGGGAGGTGTGTGCACAAATCCTGTTATCATAATGGGATTACTATGCATGCTTGGAAAGTTGACTCAAAAATCTACATATATAGCCATAGCCAGCCATTTATGGCACCACAAATAAATCTGCTGCCAAATCATTTAATCCATTATTTCTGTCCTCATTATTTCTGTCTGGACTCTGGAGCTGAGCTTTAGCAAGAACCATGCAGAGGTGAGTACTATTTTCTTCTCTCCCACAATGCTGTGCCCACACCCCTCCTGACCTCAGGGAACATCAAAGCGCCTGTGTTTTTGTTCTGAAGCCCAAAGAAAAGCACAGGCCTTGAGAAAACTAAGGAGAAAAATCAATATGGGGGGGGGGGAGACCAAATATCCAAATATGGGCCAGATGTCGTGGCACATGTCTCCAATCCCAGCACTTGGGAGGCAGTGGCAGGCAAATCTCCGAGTTTGAGGCCAACCTGGCCTAAATAATGAATTCCAGGCCAATTACAGCTACACAGTGAGATCCCATCTAAAACAGAAAAAGAAAAGACCACCAGCATTGACGGGATGTCTTCTGTAAAACTTAAAACCAAAGGTGCTTTGAAACGGTGGTTCACCGTCTATGTTGTCATTAGTTGTAATTTAATCCTTTCATTCAGTTTTAGATTTTGAACATCAGAAGAACAGCTTGAAGCCTGCATCCCAGATGCAAAGAAGGGGAAAGTGGGGTGGGGACTCCAACTGGAGAGTGAGGAAGGAGGGCAGCACACAGGGAAAGGGAAGGAGGGGGAATAAATCACACTAAAAATGTTTGAAAGAGCCATATGGAATCGTATGTTTTTATGTTTACCTAAAATTATATAGCTATATATGTATGTATGTATGTATGTATGTACATTCATACATATGTATAATTGTATGTGCATATGTGTGTATGTGTAGTTTAAATAGAGTTGTGCCACTTGGGGTGATAATGCCCAATCCAAGAGCGATAGGCTACCTAACAAAATCCCCAGCACTGGGTATTAGAAACCTTCTTTTTCATTGTTGTTTAGGAGAGACCAAGAGACTAAATAAATAAATAAATAAATAAATAAAGGCCATTGCTATCGTCCTCGGTTGCCTCCCAGACATTGATCATAAGTCCCTATTGCTGAAAACACCATGCACTTCAGACACAGACTTGGAAGAATCTAGCCAGATCTGACCTGGGAACTTCCTTGAGGACTAGTTTCATAGTACTGGGTGTTCAATACGTGCTTGCAAAGGAGAAAGCAATTGTTCTGTAAAGCTGTGAGCACACAATGAACACACAATGTCCAATGCCTATGAACTACGATGAGCAGCAGGGCAAGCTAGCCCCAATAGTGCAACAGTAGTGCTTATACTGGCTGTAATAAAGGACACTTTAATTGGATCTAAGGTCCATCAACAGAAGGGGATTCATGCATGGTACTGTAAGCCTGTCGGCTATCCATGGCTGGTACAGCTCTGGGACCTAGAGGAGAACATACTACTGCCACTTCCCAAACCAGTGTGATCTCTAACTGCTTTCTTAATGCTGATCTTTATACCTGCAGATAAGCGTAGTTCTCACCCCTCATCAAAAGGACTTTTTTTTTCTGCAGCAGATAGAGACTAAATAACAGTATAAATAATTCAATGTTCAATGTCTGGGATTCACTCACTTCTGGGTCCCTCCAAAGGGCTTGGGTCACTTCTCTGGCTCTGCCCTTGCAACACACACAATTTGTCTTCTAGGTTCAGGCTGACTCCACAGCTGCTGCTGTTCTTGGTGGTCATCCCATGGTACTGGCATCTCCAAAACATTGGGGTCTTCTGCAGCAACTGGGTTGCACTTTCACCAATAGCTTCTCATAGCTCTTCATGGTACCAGTCCTCAACTTCTCTGCATGACCTCTTCAGTCCTTGGCCTTTAATTGCCACTGAGGCTGCACATTCACCAATGGCCTCTCCTGGTCTCTCAGTGCCAAGCCTCAGCTGCTCTTCATGACTCCTTCATGCCTTCAAAACCACTACCACCTGGGTGACTCTTACACTACCAAGTTCAGCTGCCAGGGTAAGGTACAACCTTGGCCAACTCTGGAACACAGCTTCTCTGTGCTCTCAGGAAACACTTCCCAGAATATTTCACCTCAACAATACTGGTCTCTTCTTAATCATCACTGATTTCTCAGCTCCAGCTGACCAACATCAAATGTCCCAGTAAAGCAAAGGTTTCACTTTAGTAGTTTTAGTTAATAGTAGTTCTTTTTAATCAAAGATGATTCTTCAGCCCTAGCTAACTAAAACTATAGATTCTTCATGCAAAAATCCCAATAGAGTCTTTGCTTCTCTCCAAAACTTTACAAGCCAGGCCTCCATCATCTTCACTGCTCTCAACATTCTTATCTTCTAAGCTTCTACAGAACAGCTCATTGAGCTCATAACCCTCCATGGCTTTTCTAGCCCAAAGTGACAAAGTCCTTCCACAATCCTCCCCAAAACAACATGGTCAGGTCTGTCACAGCAATATCCCACTCCTGGTACCAACTTGTCTTAGCTAGGGTTACTATTGCTGTGATGACATACTATGACCAAAAGCAAGTTGGGCAGGAAAGGGTTTATTTGGCTTATACTTCCACATTATGGTCCATTGTAGAAGGAAGTCAGGACAGGAACTGAGGCAGGGCAGGAACCTGGATGCAGGAGCTGATGCAGAGGCCATGGAGGGGTGCTTACTGGCTTACTCCTCATGGCTTGCTCAGCCTAATTTCTTATAGGACCCAGGACAACCAGCATAGGGCTAGCCCCACCCACAATGGGCTGGGCCCTCCCCTATCAATCATTAATTAGGAAAATGCCTTACAGAACCCAATCTTGTGGAGGCATTTTTCTCAACTGAGGTTTCCTCCTTTCAGATGACTCTCGTTTGTGTCATGTTGACATAAAACTGTCCAGCACAATTGACCCCTTGTCAACTTGACACAAAAACACACACAAACACATCATTATTAAACCACAACCTTTCCTTTCTCATTTCATCCCCAAGATCTCACATTAAAAATATAAATAATTTTAAAGATCCTACTCTTTACAAATTCACACACATTAAAAGTTCAGTCTCTTTAAAATAGCCAATCTCTTTTAAAATCCAAAGTATTTTAAAATTCAAGTCTCTCAACTGTGGGCTTCTGAAAAATTAAAAAAAAAATAAATACTTTCTTACTTCAAGAGGGAAGAACAGGAGCATAACCACAATCTGAACTAAGCAAACCAAACTCCAACCATGTAAATAATTCAATGTCCAATACCTGAGATTCACTCACAATTTTCTGGGTTCCTCCAAATGACTTGGGTCTAGTAGTGTTGGGTGTAATAGTCTAACAGTCTTGGCACTACTACAGAAAGCCACAACTCATGAAAATACAGAAAACAACTGATGATGGGATGCCCAGACCCATTTGATACATCTACAATCCAACCTCTATACCCAAGGCTCAGGAAACATCACAGAAGAAAGAGCAGAAAGATAGTAAGAGCCAAAATACCAGGATGTCTGCTATGAAACTGTTCTTTTACATAAGAAAGAAGAGCTATACCCAGGAAACCTAAGCAATATGGTTGCCTAAACAAGACCACACAATAACACCACCAGCTCACATACAAATAAATGGGGGAACCTCACAAGGCCCTCCCTACTCGAAGAGCTATAGGCAATTTATAATTGCTGAGAGAAGGAGAATCAGTCTTCCTCAGGAATGAGTTGCGCTCTTCCTGTTCTCCATCATGGCACAAGATCAACATCAGGTCCTTGGGCATCAGGAGTAATGAACAGATTGTTGTTCACTGCACAGTCTGTGGAGCCAAGGCAGAAGACATTTTGAAGAAAGGCCTGAAGGTGAGGGAATATGAGTTATGGAAAAACAACTTCTCAGATACTGGAAACTTTGGTTTGGGGATTCAATATTTGATTCACATTGATCTAGGCATCAAATATGACCGAGCATTGGGATTTATGGCCTGGGCGTCTATGTGGTGCTGTAGGGCAGGTTTCAGCACTGCACAAGAGATGCAGGACAGGCTGTACTGGGGCCAAGCACAGAGTCAGCAAAGAGGAGGCCATGTGCTGGTTCCAGCAGAAGTATGATGGGACTATCCTTCCTGGAAAATAAATTTTATCTTAAAGGCCAAGAAAATTTTCTCAGAAAACAAAGAAGAATGAGCCTCTTGTAGCCAGAAGTTTTCCTGTGTCCCACCCAGTCCACAGCCTCTCAGACCCAAGTCAACACACAGAGGCTTATATTAATTAAAACTGCTCAGTCATTAGCTCAGGCTTACTACTGACTAGCTCTTACACTTAAACTCAGTCCATTTCTATTAATCTATATGTCCCCATGTGTTCTGTGGCTTTACCTGTGTGCCATTACATGCTGCTCCCTGGATGGCGGGCTGGCATCTCCTCACTTAGCCTTCCTCTTCCCAGAATTCTCCTTGTCTGCTTATCCTGCCTATACTTTCTGCCTGGCTACTAGCCAATCAGCATTTTATTAAACCAGTGTGTAAAAGCATTATCCCACAACAGTCTCTACTTGGTGATCCTATATCAAGTGGTCAGCTCTAAAAACATATACTTCCAAGCAACACTAATTGAACTCCGCAGATTGTATTTATATATGTAGATATGTATTTTTATATATGTATATATGTATGTAACAATCATAATTAAGGACAAAGAAGCCATGAATTTGAGAGGGAGTGGGAGTAGAGCATAAAAGGAGTTGAAGGAAGAGAGGGGGGAATGAAGTAAACACAGTACACATATATGAAATTTAAAATAAAATTGTTTAAGTATTGTGCTTAGCACACTTGCTCTCTTAAGGCCAGGCATGCTCCTTTTGTCCCTGAGTTCCCCACTCCAGCCAGGGAGACTAGAACCATGACACTCAGGACTAGATGACTGTCCATCAATGCTTCTAAACAATCACAATGGCCTGATCTAGCAAAAATCTTTCCCTAAAATGTGAATTTATTTATTTGAAAATTATTCAAGGATGCAAATAAATTCTTTATATATATATACATTTGATACATCACTGTCACTACAAATTATATGGAAGGAAACATAAAGCAGGCTCTTGTTGTGTAGTGCCAGCTGACCTAGAACTCAACATATAGACCAGACTGGCCCATTGACTAGTGGAAGATACCTTTAAATAAAAGAAAAAATAAGATTCTTAAAGAAGCAATAGGTTCCTGAAGACATTAAATCATCGAAAGAGAATAAAAAGAATATCCAGAAGAAAAAATCTTTTTTAAAAGTCTTCCTTTTTTAAAAGTCTGCATTTGACATTGAGATATAAGTCCCATCTACACCACAGTATGAATTATGTCATTTTGCTTTTTTCCATTTTCTCCCTCATCCTAATCTTTCCTTTATGTCTCACCTGTCTTTGTACCTTTTATAAAAAAAAAAAAAAAAAAAAAAAACCCACATAGAACGTCCCTGCTTTTCTTCACTGTTTCATCAGTTCAATCAACTCAGCATGTACATGGGTCTTCTAGTTATGCTCACTTGCCTCTCCTTCTACCCTTGAACCAAACTGATGCTCCATAATCATAGATGCTGCCACATCTTAGGATCAGGTAGAACAAATTTTCTCCTACTGTGCTTCCTGATGTAGCATCTTGGCAATCCCTGACCACACACACACACACACACACACACACACACACACACACACACACACACCAGTAACTAAGATTACAGTAAGTCTCTACAGTGATTTGCAGAGGACTGATGTTATTGTATTTGTAATTAACTTCATTATTAAAAAAACAAACTTGGAAACAAAGAAATATCACACACTGAAATTAACCAGACCCAGTCTATACAGCTCCATGAACTTCTATACAAGAGAACAGGTATTTTGAAATTGTGGAGCTTCACATTAGATTTCACACTTTTATTGTCAAATATATTTTTATGTACTTACCCACCGCCAAAAATGAAATATTCATGACACAGAACTAGAAAAATCAATAGCTTTACAGTCTCCCTCATACCTTGGGTCCATTCCCTGCATTCAGTCCTTCCATATCCTCTAATACTGAGCCTTTCTTGGTCTCTTTTCTTCATGTTATACTGTATCCACATGTACATTATTTGCATGTATACACATATTAGTGACTAGATCGTGCATAAGAGTGAAAAGATGAAGTTTTTTCTCTCTGAGATTGTGTGACCTTACTTAATATTAACATTCCAGGTCCACCCATTTCCTGCAAATTTTATGACTGCATTTTTCTTTAGAGCTGAATATTATTGCAGTTCTTATATATATCAAAATTTCATTATCCACTCATCTGTTGATGGGCATCAAGGTGGATTCCAGTTCTTTGCTCTAGTTAATACAGCACAAATATCTTTATGGTATGGTATAGAGTTTTCTGATAACCTGGGAGTGAACACCTGGGTCATATGGCAGTTCTAATTTTAAGTTTTTGAGAAATCTCCAAACTTATTTCCACAATATCTATATTAATTTGTATCCCACAACAATAAATAGGGATTCCTCTCTACATTCTCCCCAGCATTCTGACTGGGGTGAGGTGGTATATCAATATTAATTTGCATTGCCTTGATGGCTAGGAATATTGAGCATTTTAAAAATAGTTATTGGCCATTTTTAACTGTCTATTCAGTTCATTTGCCCATGTGTGGATTGGCAGTTGTTCCTCCTTAATATTTAATTTCTGCAGTTCTTTGTATTAGCCCCTTGTCTGAAGTGTAGCTAGTAAAGATTTCTTCCCATTCTATAGGTTGTTTGTGTGCTTTGCTGCGAGTTTCCTTTGCTGTGCCCAAAGCTTGTATTTCTATGTATTCCCCTCTACTAATCTTGGGGCTATTCCCTGTACCACTAGCATTCTATTCAAAAAGTTCCTGCCTTCCCCAGAATGTTGAGAGGTATCCCCTATGTCTTCTTCTAGAAGTTTCAGTGTTTCAAGTTTTAAATTAAGGTGTTTGATCCATTTTAAGTTCATTTTTGTTGTTTTTGTTTTTGTTGAGAGAGAGGTGAAGGGGAAGGCTGCTGAGAGGTGGGAGCATCCTTCCTGTGTTTGGATGTCATTTCTTTCTGTAAATTTGAGATATTTTTACTATAGTTTTATTATATAATCAGTATAGTCTATTTGATTTTACATGGGCTCCTTCTTCTACTGCAGGAATACTCCGATTTGGTCTCTTGAATGTATCCCAGACTTAGAAATATTCCTGCTCTTTAAATCTTTCCCTTATACATGTATGTTTGCATTATTATCTGGACTTTGTCCTTCATTCCTGGAACTTGATCTTCTTTACAGCTTTTGTCAGTTAATTATGGCATCTGTTGTGGTGGTTTTTCTTAGTTAACCATTTCCTGCCTGCCCAGAAATGTCCCAGGCAAGCTGGCCCCACCTTCCCTGCTTCAGCAATGCATCTTAAGTGCACTCAAGGGCATTATAAAAACAGTCCCCATTCTGCCATGAGACCTTCTCTGGCCTGAGCACATCTAATGATGGGAAATATTCTGTTTATTTTTCATTGTTTCTCTGTCCCTGCTTTGAACTCTGAGCTATCTGGAATAAAAGCCTCACAAGATGCCAGTAAAGGGACTCTTGAGCAGCACAGCCTTGAGTCTCCCGGTTCTGCTGAACCTCAAATTCAACTTCAACTCCTCAGCAAATGTCACTGGTGGGTTGTGATATATAATATAACTATTCTGCCAGTTCTGTTCCTTTAACAAACCTTGACTAATACCCTGGGGCTATAGCCCTGTGGTAGAGCATGTGTTTAGCATGCATTAGGTTCCATGTTCAAACCCTAGCACAAAACAGCAAAACTAATGATTGACTACTTTGAATATTAAATGTCAGGCCTTGGACTACCGGGGCACTCTAGTTGCTGGTGCTTGCCCCTGAGAATATTGTGGGCAAAGGAACATGAATATTTAGGTGGTGGGGCCTAATGGAAGGAAAGTAGGTACTGAGAGTGTGCCCTCAATGGATGGGGATACGGAATTCATGCTTGCTCTCATGCTCACTCCTCACCCACTATGGACCATGGTCTGAGACTCCAGAACCAGGAGACAAGGTAAACCTTTCCCCTCCTGGTTAGTTTTCACCAGCGTTCTCTCAGTGTGGATAAAAGCTCAAACGGACCATTGGTACCAAGAAATAGAATCATTGTAAAAACCTGATCGTGTGTTTGGGTTCAGTGGCTTCTGGAATGGTCTGAGGGTAAAATTTGCAAAATTTAAAGAAAAGAAGTACTATGGGATGCGTTCTGGCCCTTCAGGGAACCTCTCCAACCAAGCCAGTCAGGCTTACTATATTCTTCATAAGAAGAGCTTTAACTTAGGAATTTCACTCCTTCAATAGTTATAGAATTATTCAGATTTTTTTATTGTGTCAGCTTTGATAAGTTGGCGAGTTATCTCAGCTTCAGTAAGTCTGCTGTCTTTCTAGAAATCTGAATATTTGAGCTGAAGTTTCAAATTTCTTAGGATACAATTATCCACACTTGTTTTAGTGTTCTATTGCTGTGAAGAGATAACATGACCACAGCAACTCTTATAAAGGAAAATACTTAATTGGGGCTTGTTTACAGTTTCAGAGGTTTAGTCCATTATCGTCATGATGGGAGCATGGTGTCACACAGGCAGAGAGTTCTACATTGAGATCCAAAGGCAGCAGGAAGAGATAGTGACACTGGGCCTGGCTTGGACTTCTGAAACCTCAGAGCCCACCCTCAGTCACACACTTCCTCCAACAGGGCCACACCTACTCCAACAAGCCTGTGCCTCCTAATTCCTCTCAAATAGTGCCACTCCCTGATGACTAAGCATTCAAATATGTGAGCCTATGGTGGCTATTCTTAGTCAAACCACCCCAACACTATTCTTACTTTTAATGCTTGCATTGCTGACAGTTTTTCATTACCAATATTGGTTATTTGTTCCACTTTTCTTTTTCTTGATAAGGCTCATCAGAAATTAATCAGTTTCATTGTATTCAAATAGCTCCCTAGTTGAGACTGTTGGGTCAAATTCTATCTATATTTCCTTCATTAGCATCTTGCTTTATCAGTGAGTGAAAACTATGTGCTGAATCTTCCCTTTTGGCAAATTTGTTTCTGCCTATGGTTCTATCTGGTTTCATACTGATGTCAACCTCTTAAGAGCATATGGATGTAGATCTGCCATATCTGGAGCATATATTCTGCTTACAGTTAATGTAGTTTCTGTAATTTTTTTGGAGTTATAACCCTTTTACCATATACTTTCCATTTTTTGATAGATCAATATCCCTTTTTTTTCTTTCTCTCCTCGCCTGCTTTCTGTTGTAGTATTTGTATTAGTTACTTTTCCATTACTGTGATAAAACACCATGACCAAAGTGAATTACAAAATAAAGGATTTATTTGGGCTGTGGTTCCAGAGTGTAAGAGTCCATCATGGCAGGAAGACCCAGCAGCAAGCAGTAGGCATGGCAACAGGAGGAGGAAGCTGGGAGTTCACATCTTGAACTGCAAGCATGAAGCAAAGAGAGTGAATGCAGAATGGTGTGAGGTTTGAAACCCCAAAGTTTTCCCTCAGTAAAATACTTCCTCCAGCCAGACCACACCTCCTAAGCCTACCCAAATAGCATCACCAGCTGGGGACCAAATATTCAAACATCTGATGCTAAGGGGAACATTCTCGTCCAAACCACCACAGTATTGATTAGTTTTGGTTTTGTCATGTATTTAATGGTACTTTCCTTGTTCATTTAAAAGATGTACTTTTGCATTTTCTATTAATGAATACCCAAGAACTTACAAAATGGATTGCTAATTTATAGCCTAATATTAGCTTAAGGACTATCTGTAGGACTAATTTAAAAGAAATAGTTATACTCTTCCAGATGTTACCTTTATTTGCTTCTCTATCCCCTAGACATTAACTCATCTATTTTTGATTTGCATGTGTCATTAGTTATTTGAGAATTTCATACAATATGTTTTGATCATATTAACCTGTCCTCTCCTGACTCCTCCCAGATCTACCACCCTCCTTCCCTACCCGCCCAACTTTGCTCCCTCTTCTTATTAAAACCTATCATGTCCAGTTTGTGCTGTCCATATATGTAGCCCAGGCTGGCCTCAAACCTAGAATGCCTCTTGAGTGTATTTGCATCTCTTAAGGAACCTGGAGGCACTAGTGCAGATGCCATATGATCAGAAAAGTGTAGACTTCTCCAGAACAGGTTTGCTTCCATTTCATTTTTATCCTAGTCCAAAAAGCACAAGGTGGGATATGTTACTTTTAGGGACACATGTCTTTCATACCACTTAGCTTCTAGTCTGATAACCCTACCTCAGAGTCATCACAGTTTCCTCCAAATCCCCAGCAAAGGCAATCAGGCAAATGTCCACATCCTGAATCCCATCCTCTATTAGGTCTCAGACCAATAATTCCTCACTATGTTTACTCTTTGTTGCTTTTTAGAAAAATTAACATGTTTCATTCCCCTCTTTAGTTGCAATGTGTGCTGAACAGGTTTTATGTCAACTTAACCCAGGCTAGAGTCATTTGGGAAGAGAGAACATCAATTGAAAAAATGACCCCCCCAGACTGGCCTGTGGGAAAGCTTGTGGGGCATTTTCTTGATTAGTGATTGATACCATTGTGGGTGATGCCAACCCCTAGGCTGCTGGTCCTGGATCATATAAGAAAGCAGGCTGAGCAAACCATGTCATCAAGCAGTAAATAGCATTTCTCCATGGCCTCTGCATTGGCTTCTGCCTCTAAGTTATTGCCTTGAGTGTCTGCCCTGACTTCCCTAGATGATGGACTATAAGAAATAACCCTTTAAATAAACCCTTTCCTCTCCAAGATGCTTTTGGTAATGGTGTTTTATCACAGCACTAGAAATCTTAACTAAGACAGAAATACACAATGCCACAGAGAAATTACCCTCAGTTCTGCCACTGGGGTTCCTCAGCTGCCTATAAGCCAGCTTGGAGATGCAGCAATGATCTCCTCCTAACATGTACTTCTCATTCCACATAGAAAAGGAAATGATAAACAGATTTGCAAATCTGCATAGATTAAAGGGATGAGCTAAAGAAAATCCTGTCAAGAGCTCTTCTGAGATGGATGAGGAATGTTCAGAAGGCCTGAAGCAGGAGTAGACTTGGCACCTGGAGTAGACTGAGTGAGAGAAGGGTAGCAGAGATGAGGTCGGCCCTGCAAAGGTCACAGTGTGCAAAGAAAGTAATCAGCAGCAGACAGCTAGAGAATAGAAAATCTTTGTCAATGCATGTGACAGAGGATTAATATCTAATATACATAACTGAAAGAAGAAACACAACTAAAACATAAGTTATACAATCAGGATATGGGCATATGAATTAGACAGTTCTCAGGGGAAGAAATATTAGTGGCATATATGTTCATATACATATACACATACATAAACACACACACATATAATTTTCAGCATCCTTAGCCATCAGAGAAATGCAGATGAAAACTTCATTGATTGTTCGAAGTCCTGCAGAAAGTTAGCATCTGGGTTCTGACTTCAGTAAAAGGTGAAAATTTAAGTGACCTTCATTAGCTTGCCCTGTGTCCCACCCTAAGAATATTCTGTAATAGGCTGTGACACATTAGAATTCCTAGAACAAGCCACTGCCAAAAAAGTTGGTATTTTTGGATCATCTGTGTAGGGCCATGATTTATACTTAAGCTTTATTGTAGCCTGAAATAACCACAAATCAAATCCAAACAAACTTGGAACTATCAAATGAGAAAAGAGATAGGGTATAGTCTTGTTTCTTTAGATATTTTTTATTTGAATGATGTTTTCTCTGTGTTCCACATTAAAGCTTTCCTTCCTTTGATTTAGAATAAATCCTTTGGTCAAGTGGGTGAAAGACATCCATAGGCCAACCTGGGTCCTCATAGTCCAGGATGGCATTCACAGGTGCCATGGTGATGAGCAAATCTATGGCGGGGAAATGGGAGAGGAAGAGAAACAGGGTGGTTCATGTGCTGTAGAAAGAGGAGGGACTGAAGAAGCAAAGGTGGTGAGGAACAGGCTGATGTGGGTAGCCTGCTTGATACCATGGACTAGGGTGATGTCGGGTCCAGGCTCTGCTGAGGACCGTGTCTAGGTCTGTGGTCCTACCACAACTAGGGTCTGTGTAGATGTCCATGACCAATATTGCCACTAAAGACCACAAGGATGCCTGGGGTCTGGCCTGTCACCTGTGGCCATTTTGGTGTCCGAGGGCCATGCTGCTGCTGGGACCATGCTGAGTGGCCTGTGCTACCACATTCTTCACTTGATAGGTATGCATTTTTCCCACAAAATTTCATTTGAGGTTGTTTTTGAGAAGTGAACTGAGACAAATGTGAAGATGGTATAGTGTACTGGAAAGCTGAAAGTCTGCAGAAAATTTAAATTCCAACTCATTTTAACTTTTGAAATTATCAAAATGAACATGAATCCAATTTTGAAATATTGTATGATGGGTGGATGAATCTGTCCATGAGTGGATGAAAATTGTCCATCATTTCTTTCTTCAGCTAATTAGGCATGGGTTGGCAGTGTAAAAACTTTATAACATTAACAAATTTACTAAGAAAGTAAATGTGTGAATCACAAAAAGAAAAAAGTTTCATTGTGATTCTATCTTACCCCAAGCAGAATGACCAACATCCAAAACCAAACAACAAAAGAAAGCAAATCCTGGCTAGGTTGGGGACAAAGGGACTCTTACTGAGTGCTAGTGGGACTATACACCGGTACAGCCAGTATGTTGGTCACTGTGGAGAGTCCTTAAAAGTTCAAAACAGAACCACCACCGCATCATCCAGATATAGCACTCTTAGGTATACACCAGAAGAACTCTATATCAGCATACCACAAATATACTTTTGGATCCAAATGTATTGCTACACTATTCCCAGTAGCAAATGAAATCAGCCCAAATGTCCATCAATTTAAAATTCTAGCAAGCCAGATGTGGTATCAGATGCTGTAATCTCAGAACTTAGGAAGTCGAGGCAGGAGGACCAGGTGTTTAAAATCATCCTTCAATTCAAGGCCAGCCTGGACTACATGAAATCTAGTCTCAAAACAAAATGAACACATTAGAAGAGGGACTGTGTGGGGTGTCTGGGGAGAGGATGAGGTCTAAACAAAGGGGAGAGAAGAGAACAGAAGAAGGTATTGGGAGTAAGAAAGACTGACACTATGCATTTTCTCTCATATACAGATATGTATACACACATACATGTGTGAAGCCAGAAAGGGCCCTATTTAATGTGGGGGGGGGGGGGGGAACAGTGGGGAAGAAGGATGGGAAACGTAACGGGGAAATACAGTGAATGTGAGCCAAGGACAATGACATACACATGTGAAAATGTTATAATGAAACTATTATTTGCATGTTAATAAAACAACAACAACAGCAATAATAATAATAGCAAAAGAAACAAGAGTATGTAAACCTAGTAGGATCTTTCTCCAGTGTGGTGGAAGGTTCTCAGTGTAGAGAGACTGGCATCGACTTGTATTTATTTGTTTTGTGCTGCTCTGGAAGCTTTGTGGAAATCTCATCTCTGATTATGATTTAGCATTGCAATAAATTCTTTCTCTCTCTGTATAACAGAGAGAGAGAGAGAGAGAGAGAGAGAGAGAGAGAGCGCTTAAATAGCAAATCTAAAGAGGAAACAGCAAACATGTGTGTCACTCCCCAGACTCAGTAATAAACCCTGAGGACCACGTGAGTCTAGGAGACCATCAGCCTAAATATGATGATACAAGCCCTGCCAGTCCTTCTCCCCACCCCCCACCCCACCAAGGGTCGGTTTTGGTGTTTGTTACAGTCATTTGAGCAGCAAGAGACCTACACAAAGAGCTGTCAGCCTAGCAAAAAGCTACTCCAGGATACAGCCACTACCTGCAACAATTAATGTCCTATTTCCAACCTAGATCCCCAGTTCTGATCTCTTTGTCCTCAGTGAGTCTTCAAATCTGCTGCCATCCAGTGTTTTGCTGAGGCTTCCTGTCAACTGATATGTTCTCAGAATAGAAAAAAGATCAGGTCATGTCACAAATTAGGGTGGCCAGTGAGGAGTGGCTGGCACACGATCAATCTCACCACTGTAGCAGAAGTGCCCACGGACTAGCCTAGTCCTCAGAACGAAGCTTCTGGCACTCTTGAAACGTGAGGTATGTGTAAAGTGATTATCACATATGCTTAGAAATGCAAATTCTCATATTAAATGCTCTAAAGAAAGTGATTTTCCAATTCCTAGATTTGGTACATGAAATGTTAAATATCACATATCCCAAAATGAGCTCTGAAATTAAAATAGCCACTTTATTCACGTATATTGTTACACTTATGTCATCAGAATCCTGCTAGCTAACCATTTCAGAAATACAGACTACAGAGTACAGAAAAGAAAGATGGTATGAAAAAAATGTCTCCATGGTGGGGATGTGTGTGCAGGAGAATGAAATGGGAGGGAGAGGAAAGAGGGGGTTAAGGGAGAGATAACTAACTAAGGATCATTTGAAGAGTCGTATGAAAACCTAGTACTGTAGAAACTCCTTAAAATATACACATAGTTGAAAGAAATCTAAAGAAGTCACCAAACAACAGGGAGGACAATGTCCCAACTAGACATTTTCACCACCAAGTGAAACATCCAGTGTCAGAAATAGGTTACATCTAGTTGAGTGGTTGGCCAAAGGGCCCACGGAAACCCCCAAACATCTCAGGCTATTGCTAAGGCTGTTGATTGCTCTCCACAAACTGATGGGAAGGCCCTACTACTCTCTGATTGCATTTAAGACCTACTCTACGAGGTAGAACCCATGCCTCACAATGCTCAGGTGGCCAAGAATCTGAGACTAGACTGGCCTCAGATCTAGGGGAAACCCAAATACTATTGTTCTGCTAAAGAAACATAGCAATAAAATGACTCCTGACAACATTCTGCTAGACCTTACACTGGTGCCTCAGTCAGCCATCATCAAAGAAGCATCCTCTTGAAGTAAATGAGAACTAATATGGAGACCCACAACTGGACCATGTGCAGAGAGTGAGGGACTTTGGAATACCCAGTCCTAAATGGGATGTTGTCATCAAACCCCTCCCTTCAGGGCTCAGGGAGCTATGTGGAAGAGTAGTCGGAGAGACTGTAAGAGCCAGAGGGGATGGACGACACCGGAGTAATGGTGTCTTCCGGACACAACGGGACTGACGCACATACGAACTCACAGAGACTGTGTCAGCATGCACAGGGCCTGCACCTGTCCAAGTCAGACAGAATTCTAGCACTGAGAGGGGAAAGGAGACACAAGTTCCTACCCCTAACTAAGAAACTGTCTCCAATTGACAACGGCTGGCAAAGGACAAACTGGTTTCCTCCAATGCCGTCCCACTAGGTGTCTAAACTACACTCAAGGGGTGGCCTACGCCCACAACAGTGACTAACACAAATGAACCCAATGGCATCTTATAGGGTTTTTGTCTCATATTGCTTTGTTTTGGTTTTCTTTTTATCTTACTGGTCTTTTGCTTGTATGCTAGGGTTTCTGATTATGTTTTTTATGGGTTTTATTTCTCTGTGTGTGTGTGTTTCTTGTGTTTTTCCATTTTTTTAAATTCTGGTTTGTTTTTTTATTTGCCTGTTTGTTTTTCTAAAGTGAGAGAGAAAGATAAGGAGGAGTTGGATGACTGGGGAAGTGAGGAGGATCTGGGGGGGAAGTGAGGAGGATCTAGGGGGGAAGTGAGGAGGATCTGGGAAGAGGTGGGGGAGGGGCACCATGATCAGAATCTATTGTATAGAAAAAAATCTATTTTCAATAAGAAGAAGTCTCAAAATGTGAAATATACTGGACACTGTTGTCCAGCAGGCCTTCAGTATTTGACTCACAGGAAGGCATTTCTATTTTCTTTCTATGTTATGTCTCTTTGCTCTCAGTATGGAAATAAGGGTCTATTCATCAGTGGGAAATGACATCACAGTTTTCAGCATAAGTACATAAGGATTTTCCATGAGTACGAAGAAAATTTAAGACCATCTTTCTTGTGAAAGCCAAGACATGTGTACTTCATTACAGAAACATTCCCACTAAAACATAGTCAAAATCAATTTTAAAACGTGAGGATGAATGGAGATGCAATCTGCCTTTTCCAGTCAGCCAGTGTCTTACCAGGGCAGGAGGTCCTTCCATAGGTAGGAAGGGAAAGGAGCCTGTGGCAAAGCGAATTGATATCAGAACTGTGGTGGTGAAGCCATGCTGGCATTCAAAGAAGGTGGCGGTTAAAATGGGGAAGTGAGGAACACTGAGTGAAATAAATGAGAGAGCATGCAGTGGATACGAAACAGCCAGACCAACTATATAAGCGGAAAGGTGGGGCTCTGGGAAGCAAAGTCACTATCAGGCCAGCTAGTGAACTTCATAAAGCCCCAGAGAATACACATGCAAGGCACTATGGCCTCCCATGTACTTTTGCTTTTTATGTGGCTAGTCATTGCAGACTAAATTGTAAGTAAATACAGTCCCTAAAAAGCACCACCTATTTCAGGAAACAGACCACCCTGTGGACAAGGCATTAGATATGAAGTGACCAAGAACAAATGAAGCGGCATTTTGGTAGCTGTGGTTGGAGTCAGTTCCACGGTGACACAGTCACATAAATGTGAGGCCAAAAAGCACAGTTTGATGAGCAGCCAGCAGCATCTCCAAGGTCAGCAGTAGCAACACTCACCAGAACTAACAGCTAACACATAGACAAGGTCAGCAGCTAGCAAAGACATCCGAGGTGGGGTTGGGGTGGTCCTCAATGGACAATACATCAACAGTGTATAATCACGTCCCTGGGTGGGCCAGAAATGCACAGGATGTATATAACCCCATAACTGATTCAGCCTGCAATATGTTCAATCAATATCATAGAGCTTAGTCCTTTCCCAGTCCCAATCATAGTTCTTATAAAAGCCCCCAGACAGACAGTTCAATATTGTTGTCAAGTTCTTCCCTTGAGAAATTCCCCCCTTTCAGGAGTTTCTCTCTCCTTACTCCCTCTTCTTAATTTCGCTTACTAAAGCCTGCTTCCATATTGCTTGCTCCCATGTCTTTAATAATCATCCACGGGAGACAGCAAATTTGGATTGGTGACCCTTGACTATCTGGAATGCACCCATCTGGGATGAGAAAAGTCCCATTGATCTAAAAAACTTGCATCATTATTATACCACTTGGGAATCTCTAGTCCAAAAATCTAAAATCTGATGTTTAAAAATCTGAAACTTTTTGAGCCTTGACACAGTACCACAGTAGAAGTTTTCACATCAGAGTCTATGTAACAGCTCACAGTAAAAACACCACTACATTTAAAAAATATTGGGTTGGAGAGATGTCTCAGCAGCTAAGAGTACCTGCTATTCTTTAGCAAGACCTGAATTCAGTTCCCAAAACCCGGATCTGGCCACTGGCAACTTCCTGTAACTTCAGGGGCTCGAATATCCTCGTCTGGCCTCTTCATAGACTGCGCCCCGACACACACAATCACACACCATAATTTTAAAACTATTGTATACACAAGGCACAGTGGCACATATCTGTAATCCCAGCCCTTATGAAACAGAGTCAAGAGGATTCCCACAAGTTTGATGACAGCCTAGTCAGCACAATAAATTCTAAGGCAGCCAGGGTGCTCATAGTGAGATCCTGAAAAAAACTATATATGTAAACTATCTTTATGATAAATTATGTTATATTATCCATTTGTATGTCTCTTCCATGAAGGCAAAAATCCGTGTTTATTCAAATTTTTGCACCCTAATTTTAAAATTATTTAAAAATTACATTCAGACTATATATGAGGTGCATATGAAATAAAAATGAGATATGTTATTACTTATTTGCAAATAGTCCAAAATATAAAAAAGAATATGAAATCCAAAACACTCTGGTTCCAACCATTTCAGGTAAAAGACTAGTAATTTTTTCTTCTTGTCACATGCTTTGAGAGGTCATGTGTTGTGTAGTTAGGAACTGGGGCTCTCACTGAGCAGCAGTCAACATGCTAAGGCAGAAGGAAGGCCAGGGACAGACAAGCCCAGGATACCCATCAAAGTTCTCTCTCTCTCTCTCTCTCTCTCTCTCTCTCTCTCTCTCTCTCTCTGACACACACACACACACACACACACACACACACACACACACACACCTCCTCTCCTCTCCTTTCCCTGTTTCTCCCCCATCCCCTGGCAAGAACTGGACTGTGAAGTAATGCAGATCTAAATTATTCTCTATGATCTTGGACAAGTTAGCCCCCTTAACACTAGGTTTCTGATTTCTAAAATGAGACCATATGTTCCTCATAAAGTCAGTGTGAAGGTTAAATACGGTGAAACATGTGACCACTTACTCCACAGAGTAATTGCTCAAAAAATAAATGTCATCCCTCTAGTGCCTTGATGTTAGAGACAATCATGCCCATTGACTGTAGACACTGCAGCCAAGTGCGTGGGTTCACAATTCAGGCCGTGGCATGGCTACCTAACTAACAGTGTGACCTTAGTCAAGTCCTGAATCTCTCTGCCTCCATGTCCCAGTCTTGAAAATGGAGACAGTTATTGTACTAAGCTCATAGGGTTGTGAGAGGATTAAATGGGGGCCTGGTACATGCTCAGGACC
This sequence comes from Peromyscus attwateri, assembly GCA_902168425.1. Lineage (NCBI taxonomy): Eukaryota > Metazoa > Chordata > Mammalia > Rodentia > Cricetidae > Peromyscus > Peromyscus attwateri. The sequence goes on from CABHPP010123573.1 coordinate 18,828, forward strand.
TTCAAGTATTGGCTGTCACAGATGCTAGCAGCTGACCACTCTGCTTCCTTTGGTTGATCCATGCTGTTCTGATTCTCCCGCCAACCGTTCCAAATACAAAGTGGTTTTCATGCGCCTCATTCCAAACTAGTCTTAGGGCCACCTACCCCATGATCTAAATAGATGTGAAATCTAATACAAACTTATAAATTTCTCACAAATATTTGTCCAAGCACACATTTAACTGAATCATTCATTTTGATGTTATCCAGTTGTCACTTTTATCATATTAAATTTGAAAAAAGAGATTAATGTACAGTGACACACACAAAATGTTTTCTATTAACGGAGAGTACAACAACGAAGCCAATTCAAGTAGGTGCAATTCCGTCCACTTGGCATAAGGTGGCACCAAAGGATGCTTTAACGTATGGTTCTAATTAGGTGCTGCTTTGAGAGACCGTGTGTTTGCAAGGTTAGGAACTGGGGCTCACACCTGTAACCACAGCATGCAAGAAACTGAAGTAGGAGCTTTGGACAAGATGTTCAGTTGACCAGCAAGTCTGGGCATACAAAAGTCCTCCTAAGTTCCTGGGCCAGCCCAGAGGAGCCTCGGGTGTCAGCAGCTTCTCCAAGGCTTTTGTACCGTAAATGTCTAGAATTCTCTTCAGTGTGGGTAGGACCAGGAACATTCCATTACAAATATGTTTAAAAATCACCTTCCAGGGGAAAGCTCATGCGGCCTGAGCCCTAAAGAACTACAGGCAACTGAGAAATGTTGAATTAGGAGCAACAGCCTTCCCCAGGGAAGACCACACCAATTGGATATCCCACACCAATTGAATATCCAACACCAAATGGTCAGCCCTGAAAACATGTGCATACAAGGCACATTATATGGGCTGAGCAGGTTGTATTTACGTATTTAGGAATATATATATTTGCAGCAGCAATTAAAGAGAAACGGGCCATGAATTTGAGAGAGAGCAACACTGGGGGTGGGGAGCACAGAGGAGGGCCTAGGAGGAGGAAAATGAAGGGCAAATGACGTAACTACTTTATCATCTCAAAAAATAAAGAATTATACATAGAAAGTCGCCTTCCAGTACACCAGTACAGCTTCAGCAGAAGTCTTCAGCTTCTTCCAAGCAGCTATGCTGTTTTCTGTCATGCTAAAAACAAACAAATGGAAAGGAAGAAACGGAGCAGCAGCAACAGCAGCGAAGGTCGGAAGGACGGTAGCTCACTTGATAGTGAGAGGCCATGGCAGCATCATGGTGGGTTGCTCCTGGCCCCAGCCTTCAGGAGACCTGAGTTTCAGCTGAGTTTCAGCTTCTGTTTAGGTCTCAGTTTCTGTTTCAGTTTCAGTTTCTGATTAGGCAGGTGAGGAAGATATTGCAAACCAGGCATGATTCAGAACTTACAGCCCCAGCCAATCAGAAACATATTAGTGTGGCTGCTGCTCGTTTGGCCAGTCATGTTTAGGATGACCTGATCCCCTCCTGGTTGTCCATAAAAGGAGCCCGTGAGCTTCTCTGGGGGTTATTGCCATTTTGACTGACCCCTGAATGCAGGAATTCTTCTCTCAAGAAATAAACGCTCTTGCCTTTGCATATGTGAGTGGGGGTCTTTTGTGGGGTGATCTACTACTTACTTGCCTAGCATGCAGAGGGTCCTAGGTTTGATCCCTGGCACCACAGAAACCCAGCATGGCAGTGTTCACCATTGAAGAGGCAGAGGAGGAAACATCAGAAGTTTAAGGTCATCCTCAGTCCACATAGTGAGTTCAAGGCTAGCCTAGGTGGTATGAGATTCTCTCAGAG